>JADKLZ010029202.1:0-15623 GCA_021533235.1 Biomphalaria straminea | reverse complement strand
CAGAAGTGGTAGTTTCTTCATTTCTTCAAGTGATTTATGGCGTCAGAAGTGGTAGTTTAAACCATTGGACTTTATACGTATTAAAGTATCATTTGCTATCTGCTACTCATTTCCTCATTTTTTTCAAGTGATTTATGGTGTCAGAAGTCTACTTTTCCTCAGTTTTTCCAAGTGTTTGCTAAACCATTAAACTCTATATGATATCGGAAGTATCGTCAAAAGGACATTTTTTGCCAGAAGCGGTCATAGAAGTAATATTTGTATCTGACATTTATCGTATCAGAAGTGCCAACGTATCGTATTTATCAGTACCTAAGAAGAAGAAGTCAAGTAATTTGTATTGCCGACAAGTAATTTAAAAGTAACATTTCAAGGATAAATCTGATTTGGAGTTGACAAGTATACAATCAAGAAAACGTAACTCTATGATATTTTTGGTACAATTGTAAACTAGATCGAGAACGCTGATAAACAAAGCCAAGTCCTGTTTTATTGGACTCTTTATTTCATTTGTAATCGTAAAGATGACCTAGATCTACAAACATTGAGACCAGCCCATATTTTTTCAAAGCGAGATTCACGTGAGAACACAGGTGATCCAATCCAAAAACTAGAGAGTAACATTGTATTATATTTTGCTAGCCTAGATCTATAATTCTATTTTGGTAACAAAAGACAAAAGAGTTCTGAACTTAACAGACTACTAGAATCTAGATCTATTTTATCCTGTACTTCAAATTAAATCGCAACTTGAATCTAGTATTGCCAGTATTTTTCAACTACACACCTGATCGTCTACGTGTCACATCGACCTGCTATGACACACTACACACTGGCTACTTTAAGCAAGCTATTATTTTCATCGGTGATGATCTGAATAATTATATCTGTTCCTGTTGGATTATTTTCAACTTCAACATATTGTTTCCAGTTGACTACTGTCCTAAGTGTCATCTATCTGGAAGCCTGATATGTGGTTGTACATCTACACCAGTTGAAATAGCCTGAGGAGCTCATCATTGTTCCAGTCACTATTATTATTGTTATCATCATTGTTCCAGTCAATTTATCATCCTAACAAGAGAGATGCTGAGACAACCCAGAAATGCTGAGACTACACTAGTGTGAAACTAGCAACCCTGATACTACAACCTATTTGTGTGTGTGAAAAATGCAAGTCGTCGTTTGAAGACAGCTGATGGACTTTGGATTATTACTATTTGTTACTCAAGGACTTGTGTATCTTACCATGATACTGTGGATTTAAACTGTCAAATTGGATACTATTTTTCAAGGACTAATGAAGTACTTTATCATTATACAGTGGATTATCTATCAAGTTGGATTATTATTATTATTGTGCAAGTACTTTGAACTTTAACGAGTAACGAGTGGATTATTATCTATCAAGTTGGATTATTATTATTATCGTGCAAGTACTTTGAACTTTAACGAGCAACGAGTGGATTATTATTAATATTTTTGAACATTATGAACTATACTTGTGATCTAATTGAATAAGGAGCATCACCGGAACTTTGATTTATGAACTGTACTTACAAGTCAAGTGGACATTTAAAAGGGAAGTAACTTACTTTGATTACCCTTTGATATTATGATTGATTAGTTCTCTTTGAACTTCACCACAATTTTTTATTGTTTACATACATGTCTATCTGTAATATTATTGACCTTTAGGAACTAAATTTCATTATCTATTGAGTCTGAGCATTTATAATTTTTTTTCAAGTAAGCATCCAGGATTGGTAGGGACTCTTTAGATAAAGTAAATACTTAATTGTATAGCTGTCTAGTCAAGTTAGTATTTTGTCATCCATCCATAGTGTTGTCAAACTCTTATAGTGTCTTTATTTACATTTGTTAAATCTTTTCGTCACTGTCATTACTTATTGTAATTCTTTTGTCTACTATTTCCACTATCTTGTAACGTCCTTTAAAGCAGACTGTCTAGTTATCTATAGTGTATTTATATCTGTCTAATTAATTATTTTTTACACTTATTCATACTTTTTAATTTAATTTTGTACTATTATTACCACAACACATCTTGATACACTTATGACATATTTTTGAGTTCAGATTATAATTTTGATACATTGTGTGATAAATTTGAGTTGGAATTGTGACAACATTAATTATATTACATATTTTGAGTACGAATAACTATTTTTGACACTTGGATATACATATATTTTGACTACAAGTAACTATTTTTCACATTTAAGTGGGGAAAGCACAATTAACTTGATTGGCATATATTGATTGATTGGCATACATATATTACATTGATCACTATTACACTAGTAAAGACTAAGGATTTATTTGTGGCAATAATTTTTTTGCATTACAATTTGAGCTACTAGAGACATATAAAAACACATAATTTAACAAAGTACCTATCTACTATTATTATTATCTCATTAGATCTTTATAAGGGCTTTAATCTATATTAACATTTGTATTAACTATCTAAGGCACACATATTATATATTATTCAATTGAATTGTACACATTATTGATTTAAATAATTAAAATGGCTGAATATGACAAACTCATAGAAGTAGCTGACAAATTGAAATTAAAAGAAGAAGATAGAGCAGCATTCATTAAAATTGAAATAGAAAGAATCAGAGCTGAAAAAGACAAGCAACGGGAAGAAAGACTACAGGAAAGAAGATTTAGAGAGAAAGAACAAGAAAACTCAGAAAAAGAAAAACAACGCCAACATGAAGAAAAAAAAGAACAACGCCAACATGAAGAAAAAAAAGAACAACGCCAACATGAAATCAAATTAAAAGAGCATGAAGAGAAAATGGCCAACCTAGCTAAAGAAAATAAAGAAAAAGCAGAGAATCAAACTTCAACTCCTCATCAGTATCGCAGCAAATTTAGGATGTTTGATCCAAAAGAAGACACATTAGAGAACTTTATTATCCAATTTGAATTTATCTGCCAGACATCAAATATGACTAGTACACAAATGGCACAACAACTACTTGCAAACTTAAGAGGGGAACCTTTGAATATCATTGATACACTAACCACAGAGCAAAGAAAAGACTATAACACAGTAAAAACCAGACTTATCGATCATTATGGGAAGACAGAAGAAAGCTACCGTAAACTATTCAGGGAAATTAAACTCACAAAAAGTTCAGACATAAAAAGAACTATACATGAAATGAGACAGAATATGATCAAGTGGCTACAACTTGCCAACTGCAACCTAGAAGACCCTAAACAGATCCTAGATTTTTTCCTTATTGAAAATGTGCTGACAAATGTAACTGATAATGTATTTTCTTTTCTGAAAGAAAGAAAGATAAAGAATGAAACTGAATTAGTGGCAAACCTGATAACATACAAAGATTCCCATCCAAACATAACATTAGACAAAAGAGAACTGTACAACATTGCAGCAACAGCAACAGAGGACAACTCCAGAACTACTAACAAATTTAAATACTCTAGGAACCTTCAATGTTTTTTCTGTGGCATTTTGGGTCACACCAAAGCAGAGTGTAGAAAGAGACAACAACAAAATCAATATAGAAATAACAGAAATTTTCAGAACAGAAATTTTGGGAGCAGAAACAGCTACAGTCCAAATTATAACAGACCTTATCAACAGCAATATGAGCAACCAACAAACAGAAGAACATGGCAAAGCTACAGCCCACCTAACAATAGATCTTATCAAGAGAACAGATGGCAAAATGACAGAATGTCACGAAGAGATCAATTTGATGATAGACAACATAATTATCAATTTCAAGATATACAACATGATTACCAATTTCAAGATAGACAACATAATTACCACAACAATAATTACACTAGATCAAACACAGCAGCAGTGGCAACAGAAAGACCAGTACAAAATGAAACGGTGGCATATGTTCAAACCAAAGTAGCCAAGTTGAAAGTGTATCCTGCTTATGTGGATGGCATAAAAGTATTTGCATTACGTGACAGCGGCTGTACCTCAATTATAGCTAAAAAATCGCTTGTAAAGCCTGAACAGATACTGGAGGATAAGGTCACATTGACATACGCAAACAAAGACCTTTGGGAGATATGCGAAACAGCACTAATTTTTATAGAATCCCCATGGTTCACTGGACACTATAAAGCCATACTGATGGACAACCCAGCTGAAGAATTGATAATAGGCAATATTGAAAACATAAAAGAACTGTCTGAAGAAGCTTTAATAAAATGGGCTAACAGTATAAATCAAGAAAATATAGAAGTAGCTGCAGTAACAACAAGAGCCCAAGCAAAATTAAATAAGGACAGCAGAAATACTGACACAAGTGAAGCCACTAAAGAAAGAGATATAGATATAGAGTGTCAAACAGAAAATACACCAGGAATACAAAATGACAGGAAAGAAAAATCCTTTATGGCCATAATACCTAACATGAATGTCAATAAAGATGAATTAATTGAAATGCAACAAAATGATCCAACAATTGCAAACATATGCAAAAATTTATGTAATAGGGCTGAAGGACAATACAGCATATTAAATGGAGTAGCTATAAAGCATAATAAAATAAAAAATGGAAATGAAGTGATACAGATAGTGATACCTCAGCAATTAAGAAAAAGCATCATTGAAACATGTCATGACAGCCCCCTGGCTGGACACATGGCCCACACAAGGACACTAGAAAAAATAAGACACAATTGTTTCTGGCCAAAGATGGAACAAGAAGTAAAAGCATATACTAAGAGTTGTGTACAGTGCATAAGAAGAAATCCAATCACAGGGAAACACAAAGCACCTCTACAAGAAACAGACACAGTGGAGACACCATTTGAAAAACTAGCCATGGACATAGCTGAACTTCCAACTATAACAGCTAAAGGAAATAGATACATATTATCATTCATAGATTTTGCTACACGCTGGCCTGAAGCTTTCCCATTGAAACACATTGATGCAAGTACAATATGTCAGACGTTATTACTATTATTTACAATGATAGGTTTCCCTAAAACCATCGTCAGTGACAACGGAACCCAATTTAAAGCGGCCCTAACAGCAGCATTCGCAAAGTTAACAGAAGTCAATCAAGTCTTTAGTACGGTCTATCATGCACAAGGGAACAGTATTGTAGAACGTTGGAATAAATCTATGAAGATTATGTTGGATAAAGTATGTATAGAAAACCCAAACAACTGGGACGAGATGCTACCATATATATTGTTTGCATACCGTGAAGCCACAAACGAATCAACAGGTTTCTCGCCATATGAATTAGTGCATAACAGAACAATGAGAGGACCATTACATTTATGGAAACAAAACATGCTGGAGATTAAAGAAGAAGATTTTCCACTAATAGTGAAGAACAAAAATAACTTAACATATGCAGTCAAAACAGCTCAGGAGAATATCAAAAGAAGCACAAAGAAACACAGAGACATTAAAAACAAAAATAGAGTGTTAAGAGAATTTGAAGAAGGAGATACAGTCCATGTAAAAATGCGAGATGAGGAAGAAAGTTATGAGGGTCCATATACTATCAAAAAGAGAACAGGAAATGTAACATATCAGGTTGAGATGAATGGAATAGTGAGGTCATTACATGTCGACAAACTGAGGGATAGTCCCAGAAGAGAACAAGCCATGTTAGCACAAAGCAATGATACAGATGAATGTGAGATATTTGAAGATGAGACAGATAGCCAATTAAATGGTTTCCTTCATGCCTGTGCTGTATCCCAACATATTGAAACACCAGCAGCAAATGAAGAGCAAGTAGAAAATTTATTGAGAGAGTACAGAGATGTGATTACAAATCAATTAGGGAGGACAAGCATAATTCAGCATAAAATCAGATTGAAAGACTACTCTGCAATTAAGAGAAAGAACTATACAATACCAACAGCATACTGTGACAAAGTTAAAGAAGAATTAAATAAGTTATTAAATGATGGGACAATCAGAAGGGTAGAGGAACAAAGTGAATATGTGTCCCCAATAGTTATAGTCAAAAAGAAAGATAACACTCTACGTGTATGCTGTGATTTTAGAGAATTGAATAGCAAAACACTGATTGATGCAGAACCACTGCCATTACCAGAACAGTTGATAGAAAAAATAGGAAGCTCAGAAATATTTACCACTTGTGATTTGAATCGTGGGTTCTGGCAAATAGAGATGGAGGAAAAATCCAAAAAGTTTGCTGCGTTCAGCTGCAATTTGCCAGGTCTAGTAGGAGTGTACCAATGGAATGTGATGCCATTTGGTCTAGTAAACAGTACGGCAACATTCCAAAAATGTATGGCTAAAGTGCTGCAAGGAATAGAAGATGTAGTTTTCTACGTAGATGATATCTGCATATTCTCAAAAACTTGGGAAAATCACATTAAAACTCTCAAACAAGTATTAGATAGATTAAGGGAGAATAAGTTGACTATAGCCCCTGATAAACTACATATAGGAAAAACCAAAATAGAATTTTTAGGCTATGAAATAGGAAACAAACAAATAAAGCCTACTAGAAGTAATCTCAATAAAATCATGCAAGTTAAACTACCAGAAACTAAAAAAGACATTCAAGCCATTATAGGATTATTTAATTTTTACAGGAAATTCATTAGTAACTATACATCATTAATATCTCCTCTTTATGACTTATTAAAAGTAAAGAATGCTAACAAGGACACATATAAGAAAATAATTGCAGCCTCTAAAGAATGTAGGGAAGCAGTAGATAAACTCAAAGAAATATTTAATGATGATAAGAGATTACATATACCTAGTAAAGATAAAGTATTTGAACTATACACAGATGCATCTGACACTGCCATAGGAGCATGTCTTATGCAAAGAGATGATAAGAATAATTTGGTCCCCATAGAATATCTTAGTAGAAGATTATCCAGGGCAGAAACAAGATACAGTACTATAGAAAAGGAATGTTTAGCCATAGTGTGGTGTACACTGCGACTGAAAAGACATCTGCTAGGCAGATTTTTTCTAATATTTACAGATCATAAACCATTGACTACTCTGCATGTTAAAGCAAATACTAATAGTAGAATTACAAGATGGACCATGATTCTAGCTGATTTTCATTTTGAAATAAAACAAATAAAAGGGAAAGATAATGTTATTGCTGATTTTATGTCCAGATATATTCAAGATAATCAGAATGACTTAGATAATGACTTATGCCATGTTAGTCAAAACTTGTATCACTAAACTTCAAAGATTTGAAAAGTAAACACACTTATATTTTACAACCAACTATGATGTCATTTTGTAAACATTGATCTTTATTGTGTAAACATTGAACATTATTTGCAAACATTGTACTAGAACACATATTTTTTCCAAGTGTATAGTAAACAAACATTGGATTGTCATTACTATTTAGTAACCAACATTTTTTGACATGCTATTGTAAACAAGAATGAATTTTTTTTGAACTCAGCAATGTAAACAAACTATTGAATTTTTTCCCACTCATTCAGTACTTGTGTAAACAAATTTTTCTCATAGTATTGAGAACTTTGAATTTTTCTACAACTGTTGTAAATAAGATGGAATTTTTTTACTACTTCTTGTCATTCATCAATGATATAACCTAGTATCAATAGTATGGAAAATGAGATTGAATCAAGATGTAACTGATTTAGTGTCAATTATTTTAGTTAAATATGGACATAGACTTGTATTTTTTTGAAAACAACATTGTGTAACTATTTTGAATGAACTATATTTTTTGTAATAAGCATTCATGTAAACAAGAAGATTCTTGTACACATTTTTGAGACCTACTTGATATTTGAGAAAGAAACTTGATGATATTTGTATTGGACTTGTACATTTTTTTTCAAAGCAAATTAATGTGAATACAACTAAGATGTTATGATGTTATGCTTCTACTTGTATATATATTCTCATGAGCAAAGTAATGTAAACTCAAAGATTATATTACAACTGACACAATTTTCTCAGTTGAATTTTTTGTCTAAAGATTTTTTGAATTTTGTGCACAATTATTATTTGTTGAAAACACAATGCATTATTGAACTTGAACTATTACTACTTACATTTATGGAGAAATACTAAGTGAACACAATAAACACAATGAAGGATACTTATTATTTGAATTGATGCTATTACATTTCATTAAATATTGTGATAATTATATGTGTACATATTTACTTGTGTTATTTCAATGCACAACAATTTGCTTATTGAGATGCCAAACTTGATATTGAAGGAAGAATTTGTAAACAATGATTGTTAAGCCATTTGATCTTGAATTTTGACACATACATATATTTTGAATTATTCTTGCTTAACACTTGCATATTGAGACATGTATTTTTTGAACCAATTATTGTATATTGAGACTTATTTGTAGCATTTTCATATTAGTTGTACATATTGATACACATTGGTGTCAAGCATTTTCTGACAATTTTGAATTATGAGTACACTATATTGTCAAAGATTTTTTCACACAGAGATATTAAGAATATATTGTAATTTTTTCACATTGTGACTGAGGAGATTTGTCATTGAGAGTTGTCACACTTTACACATAAGATTATATTGGAGACTGCAAACATTGATGTAACATATTTAACTCAGAATGAGTATATTTTTGAATTGCCTACATGAATGAGTTAGATTTTTGAGAATTTTGCCAGTGTATGACTAATTTTTTGAGACAAAGTATAACTTGAGTGACATTTTGTTACATGGAGAATGATTTTCACATATATTATTTGAATTAGTACTCTGTAATTGTACATATATAAGACGTCATTAAGCAATTTGTTCAAGTAATCGCTACTTATTATGTTGTCAAATTGAAAAAATTTTTTTTTCAAAAATTTTTTAAAAGGGGGGTGATAGGTAATGTCACCACCTCAAAGTTGGTGCCATTGGGTGGACACCCCAGTTAATATATTATGAACTTAATTCACTACCATGTTGTGAGAATGTGAACACTTTTAATCAGATATGTGAACAGTCAGTTGAGAGAGAAACTTTGATAGAGTCACTAGTATGTAGTTGTTACAAGAAGTTGATTTGATAAAGTTGTTTAAGATTTTGTAATGGACTGAAGTTATTTACTATGAGTTATTTGTGAATCATTCGTTTATGGATATTTGAATCATTCTGAAGTTGTGTATCATTTTCTACAAGTGGTGTATATATTTGTACTTATTAAAGTATTATTTGTGTCTGCTATAAGACGAGTTATTTCCTCATTTTACAAGTGGTGTTAGTACATATAGATTATATAGAGTATTGATCCTGACGAGTCTACTATTAACAAGTTAATGAATGAACCCGCATGTCACCTCCACGCCTACAGTGAACGCAGTGCTACAGTAACATCTCAACCATATATAAAACCCGTGGTGACATTTATGGTGCCAGAAGTGGTAGTTTCTTCATTTTTCAAGTGATTTATGGCGTCAGAAGTGGTAGTTTAAACCATTGGACTTTGTACGTATTAAAGTAATTTGTATCTGCTACAAAGGCAGACTCATTTCCTCATTTCTTCAAGTGATTTATGGTGTCAGAAGTAGCGAAAAAGTATTATTTGTATCATATTTATACTGTCAGAAGTAAAGAAGTAAAGAAGTAATATTGTGTCGGACATTTATAGTACCAGAAGTTTTGTCTGTCAACGTAACGAATTTATCAGTACCTAAGAAGAAGAAGT
The DNA here is from genome assembly GCA_021533235.1 of Biomphalaria straminea. Lineage (NCBI taxonomy): Eukaryota > Metazoa > Mollusca > Gastropoda > Planorbidae > Biomphalaria > Biomphalaria straminea. Next base: position 5,895 of record JADKLZ010029202.1, on the reverse strand, counting down.
CAAGTAATTTGTATTGCCGACAAGTAATTTAAAAGTAACATTTCAAGGATAAATTTGAATTGAAGTTGACAACTATACAATCAAGAAAAAGTAACTCTATGATATTTTGGTACAATTGTAAACTAGATCGAGAACGCTGATAAACAAAGACAAGTCCTGTTTTATTGGACTCTTTATTTCATTTGTAATCGTAAAGATGACCTAGATCTACAAACATTGAGACCAGCCCATATTTTTTCAAAGCGAGATTCACGTGAGAACACAGGTGATCCTATCCAAAGACTAGAGAGTAACATTGTATTATTAAAATCTAGATCTATTTTTAGCAACAAAAGAGCTCTAAACATAACAGACTACTAGAATCTAGATCTATTTTATCCTGTACTCCAAATTGAATCCAGTATTGCCAGTATTTTTTGACTACACACCTGATCGTCTACGTGTCACATTGACCTGCCATGACACACTACACACAGTTGCTACTCTTAGCAAGTTATTGTTCATCTGTGATGACCTGAACAAGTTTATCTGTTCCTGTTAGATTATTTTCAACTTCAACATATTGTTTCCAGTTGACTACTGTCCTAAGTGTCATCTATCTGGAAGCCTGATATGTGGTCGTACATTTACACCAGTTGAAATAGCCTGAGGAGCTCATCATTGTTCCAGTCACTATTATTATTGTTATCATCATTGTTCCAGTCAATTTATTATCCTAACAAGTGAGATGCTGAGACAACCCTGGTGTGAAACCAGAAATGCTGAGACTACACTAGTGTGAAACTAGCAACCCTGATACTACAACCTATTTGTGTGTGTGAAAAATGCAAGTCGTCGTTTGAAGACAGCTGATGGACTTTGGATTATTACTATTTGTTACTCAAGGACTTGTGTATCTTACCATGATACTGTGGATTTAAACTGTCAAATTGGATACTATTTTTCAAGGACTAATGAAGTACTTTATCATTTTACCGTGGATTATCTAGCAAGTTGGATTATTATTATTATCGTGCAAGTACTTTGAACTTTAACGAGCAACGAGTGGATTATTATTAATATTTTTGAACATTATGAACTATACTTGTGATCTAATTGAATAAGGAGCATCACCGGTACTTTGATTTATGAACTGTACTTACAAGTAAAGTGGACATTTAAAAGGGAAGTAACTTATTTTGATTACCCTTTGATATTATTATTGATTAGTTCTCTTTGAACTTCACCACAATTTTTTTATTGTTTACATACATGTCTATCTGTAATATTATTGACCTTTAGGAACTAAATTTCATTATCTATTGAGTCTGAGCATTTATAATTTTTTTTCAAGTAAGCATCCAGGATTGGTAGGGACTCTTTAGATAAAGTAAATACTTAATCGTATAGCTGTCTAGTCAAGTTAGTATTTTGTCATCCATCCATAGTGTTGTCAAACTCTTATACTGTCTTTATTTACATTTGTTAAACTCTTTTTGCGTCATTGTCATTACTTATTGTAATTCTTTTGTCCACTATTTCCACTATCTTGTAACGTCCTTTAAAAGCAGACTGTCTAGTTATCTATAGTGTATTTATATCTGTCTAATTAATTATTTTTTACACTTATTCATACTTTTTAATTTAATTTTGTACTATTATTACCACAACACATCTTGATACACTTATGACATATTTTTGAGTTCAGATTATATATTTTTGATACATTGTGTGATAAATTTTGAGTTGGAATTGTGACATTAATTGTATATATACATATTTTGAGTACGAATAACTATTTTTGACACTTGGATATACATATATTTTGACTACAAGTAACTATTTTTCACATTTAAGTGGGGAAAGCACAATTAACTTGATTGGCATATATTGATTGATTGGCATACATATATTACATTGATCACTATTACACTAGTAAAGACTAAGGATTTATTTGTAGCAATAATTTTTTTGCATTGCAATTTGAGCTACTAGAGACATATAAACACATAATTTAACAAAGTGAATATCTACTATTATTATTATCTCATTAGATCTTTTATAAGGGCTTTAATCTATATTAACATTTGTATTAACTATCTAAGGCACACATATTATATATTATTCAATTGAATTGTACACATTATTGATTTAAATAACTAAAATGGCTGAATATGACAAACTTATAGAAGTAGCTGACAAATTGAAGTTAAAAGATGAAGATAGAGCAGCATTTATTAAAATTGAAATAGAAAGAATCAGAGCTGAAAAAGACAAGCAACGGGAAGAAAGGCTACAAGAAAGAAGATTTAGAGAGAAAGAACAAGAAAACATAGAAAAAGAAAAAGAACGTCAGCATGAAAAAGAACAACGCCAACATGAAGAAAGAGAAAAAGAACGCCAACATGAGATCAAGTTAAAAGAGCATGAAGAGAAAATGGCCAACCTAGCTAAAGAAAATAAAGAAAAAGCAGAGAATCAAACTTCAACTCCTCAGCAGTATCGCAGCAAATTTAGGATGTTTGATCCAAAAGAAGACACACTAGAGAACTTTATTATCCAATTTGAATTTATTTGCCAGACATCAAATATGACTAGTACACAAATGGCACAACAACTACTTGCAAATCTAAGAGGGGAACCTTTGAATATCATTGATACACTAACCACTGAGCAAAGAAAAGACTACAACACAGTAAAAACCAGACTTATAGACCATTATGGAAAAACAGAAGAGAGCTACCGTAAACTATTCAGGGAAATTAAGATTACCAAAAGTTCAGACATAAAAAGGACAATCCACGAGATGAGACAAAATATGATCAAGTGGCTACAACTTGCCAACTGCAACCTAGAAGACCCCAAACAGATCCTAGATTTTTTTCTAATTGAAAATGTGCTAACAAATGTAACTGATAATGTATTTTCTTTTCTGAAAGAAAGAAAGATAAAGAATGAAACTGAATTAGTGGCAAACCTGATAACATATAAAGATTCCCATCCAAATATCACATTAGATAAAAGAGAACTGTACAACATTGCAGCAACAGCAACAGAGGACAACTCAAGACCTAACAAATTTAAATATGCAAAGACCATTCAATGTTTTTTCTGTGGCATTTTGGGTCACACCAAAGCAGAGTGTAGAAAGAGACAACAACAAAATCAATATAGAAATAACAGAAATTTTCAGAACAGAAATTTTGGGAGCAGAAACAGCTACAGTCCAAATTATAACAGACCTTATCAACAGCAATATGAGCAACCAACAAACAGAAGAACATGGCAAAGCTACAGCCCACCTAACAATAGATCTTATCAAGAGAACAGATGGCAAAATAACAGAATGTCACGAAGAGATCAATTTGATGATAGACAACATAATTACCAATTTCAAGATAGGCAATATACTCACCACAACAATTACACTAGATCAAACACAGCAGCAGTAGCTATTGAAAGACCTATTCAAAATGAAACAGCAGCATACGTACAAACAGAAGCAATTAACACAAATCACTATACAGATCACATAGTTAAAGTTGAGAATCTTTCGGTAGACACTAGATGGCAAGACATTATGAACTATTTTAATGAGATTACTTTTGTAAAGTGGGTAGATATTGAACAAAGTGAGGACAATTTAAATAAAACAGCTTTAGTCTATTTAAAAACTGAGAGAGATTGTGATAGAGTTATTAACACATTTGATAATACTTTATTTCAAGGAAGATATATTAGAGTCAAACACTTTAAACCTAGCATAGATTCAAGGTCAGAGAGTTAAAGTCACTATTGTAAATTTCAAAGATTTGAGATTTGTAAAGTAAACACTTATTTTTTTACAAGCAACTATGATGTCATTGAGTAAACATTGAGCTTTATTGTGTAAGCATTGAACATTATTTGCAAGCATTGTACTAGAACATATTTTTCAAAGTGTATTGTAAACAAACATTGGAATGTCATTACTATTTTGTAACCAACATTTTTTGACATGCTTTTGTAAACAAGAATGAATTTTTTTTAAACTCAGCAATGTAAACAAACTATTGAATTTTTTCCCAACTCATTCAGTACTTGTGTAAACAAATTTTTCTCATAGTATTGAGAACTTTGAATTTTTCTACAACTATTGTAAACAAGATGAATTTTTTACTACTGCTTGTTACTCATCAATGATATAACCTAGTCTCAATAGTATGGAAATGAGATTGAATCAAGATGTAATTGATTGATTTAGTGTCAATTATTTTATTTGAATATGGACATAGACTTGTATTTTTTGAAAGCAACATTGTGTAACTATTTTGAATGAACTATATTTTTTTGTAATAAGCATTTATGTAAACAAGAAGATTGTTATACACATTTTTGATACCTACTTGATACTTGAGAAAGAAACTTGATGATATTTGTATTGGACTTGTACATTTTTTTTCAAAGCAAATTAATGTGAATACAACTAAGATGTTATGATGTTATGCTTCTACTTGTATATATATATTCTCATGAGCAAAGTAATGTAAACTCAAAGATTGTATTACAACTGACACAATTTTCTCAGTTGAATTTTTTGACTAAAGATTTTTTTGAACTTTGCACAATTATTATTTGTTGAATACACAATGCATTATTGAACTTGAACTATTACTACTTACATTTATGGAGAAATACTAAGTGAACATAAGGTACATGGACAATAAACACAATGAAGGATACTTATTATTTGAATTGATACTATTACATTTCATTAAATATTGTGATAATTATATGTGTACATATTTACTTGTGTTATTTTAATGCACAACAATTTTCTTATGGAGATGTCAAACCTAATATTGAAGGAAGAATGTGTAACAATGATTGTTAAGCCATTTGATTTTGAACTTTGACACATACATTTTGAATGAATTATTCTTGCTTACCACTTGCATATTGAGACATGTATTTTTTGAACCAATTATTGTATATTGAGACTTATTTGTAGCATTTTCATATTAGTTGTACATATTGATACACATTGGTGTCAAGCATTTTCTGACAATTTTGAATTATGAGTACACTATATTGTCAAAGATTTTTTCACACAGAGATATTAAGAATATATTGTAATTTTTTCATATTGTGACTGAGGAGATTTGTCATTGAGAGTTGTCACACTTTACACATAAGATTATATTGGAGACTGCAAACATTGATGTAAAATATTTAACTCAGAATGAGTATATTTTTGAATTGCCTACATGAATGTGTTATATTTTTGAGAGTTTTGCCAATGTATGAATAATTTTTTGAGACAAAATATAATTTGAGTGACATTTTGTTACATGGAGAATGATTTTCACATACATTATTTGAGTTAGTACTCTGTAATTGTACATATATGAGATAGCATTAAGCAATTTGTTCTAATTGATCACTACGTATTATGTTGTCCAATAAAAAAAAAATTTTTTTCAAAAAAATTTTTTAAAAGGGGGGTGATAGGTAATGTCACCACCTCAAAGTTGGTGCCATTGGGTGGACACCCCAGTTTGTATATTGTGAACTTAATTCACTACCATGTTGTGAGAATGTGAATACTGTGAATCAGATGTGAACAGTGAGTTGAGAGAGAAACTTTGAGGCAGTCACTAGTATGTAGTTGTTACAAGAAGTTGATTTGATAAAGTTGTTTAAGATTTTGTAATGGACTGAAGTTATTTACTATGAGTTATTGGTGAATCATTCGTTTGTGGATATTTGAATCATTCTGAAGTTGTGTATCATTTTCTACAAGTGGTGTATATATTTGTACTTATTAAAGTATTATTTGTGTCTGCTATAAGACGAGTTATTTCCTCATTTTACAAGTGAAGTTAGTACGTATAGATTATATAGAGTATTGATCCTGACGAGTCTACTATTAACAAG
>JADKLZ010028974.1:0-11259 GCA_021533235.1 Biomphalaria straminea | reverse complement strand
AGACTCTCAAAGAGAATCTACTCATATGAAAACCACAGAGCAGTTCAGTGCCTATACAATGTTACAGCTGAGAAACAAAAGGTATGACCAGTCAGGGTCGGTCCTAGCTATTGCGGGGCCCTATATGAAATGGATTGCACGGGGCCCAGTCGGGGTTGGGATAAGCATAAGGTCAAAATTAAGATTTTGTGTTAGATAATGTATTTGTCTTTTTAATGCCTTTTTTTATATCACGCCCCAAATAGGCACAAAAAATGAAGCTTTTGTCTATTTTTCAGGAGATTTTTATGAGTTTTCTAGAGATTTCTAGGACTTTTTGGTATATTTTGCAATTACAGGAGATTTCCAGTAGCCCCTGGAAAATTAGGAAGCTGTGGAAAAACCTGTTATTATATTTAAGTTTTAATGTTTTAATTTAAAAGTTACACATAGACAGCGCGGGGCCTATGAAAATGCGGGCCCACTGCCACCACATAGGTGGCAGTGGCCTAAGTCCGGCCCTGTGACCAGTAGACTGAGTTCTAGAAAACAGCTTACAGACACTGCAGTCCCAGGAGAGCAAAATAATCTTACACTATAAACACATTCATTTTTAAATACTTATGGACTTCAATTAGTTGAGACAAGTCACTTGTCAATAAATAAATAAATGTCTAAATGATCACCACTTTCCCTACGTAATGTCAGTATCTCTTCAACACACGTGGGTTTAGACAAAGTCTACAAATCCTGAGTAAAAATAAGAATTCATGCTCAAACAATGAAAGATTCGAACCAGAGACGACCAACATTCTTCAACTGAAACTCATTTCAAGGGCAAGGAGAAGTACAAAAAAGGTCTACTGTAAGATCCCACATTAAACAAAATCACTGTCATGCTCATTTCAGTCATTTGTTTCTATGTCAACTCTCTTGGGGAGAACAAATCATGTCCCATACAATAGACTAGAGTGGCAGGGAAAATCTTAATTACAAATAAATGTTTATTTCAAATTATGGTTTAAATAAATACAGAATGACTCTACCAAACAAAATGTTATACAAAGAATAACACTACGATCTATAAAGCTCATATCAAGTGTATAATAACATAGTACACTATTACCGTTCTATAAGTCATATGGCCCAAGTAGAAACGAAAACTAACATAAATAAGTCTAATCTAATCAACAAGACCTAACAAACCTATCATTCATGAATTGTGTTTCCCAAGTGTTCAATTGTTCACAAAAGAATTTTTAAATTTGGGGTGTGAGTAAAACCAATTAGAAACAAAACAATTCTAATAATTATCATAAAAAAATACAGACGTTACTTCAAAAAAGATTATGATTATGTCCTACGCGTGATGCATGTCCTGCATGTTAACCAATGACTTAAATTCTGCCAAATCATTGGTTTTCCTGGCTGGCTCTGGTTACCCATTCCATGCTCTAATAGCACTAGGGAATAAGGAGCATTTGTACAAATATGTCCTAGCAAAAGGATTTAAAATATTTAAGATCCTGGGCAATAAATAAATAAATACAGATGTGACTTAATTCTATGGATCAGACATACCAAGAAGAAATACAAACAAACCATTTTCTATTGAGATGCACACAATTACATTCAAACAAATAAACTCCATTACAACTGAGTTTAATCCATTTTTGTTTCCAATCTAAACAAACACAGTTCTAACCTATATAATGGCTAACTTTGTGTAGACAAATATATATATATATATAACCCAACAAAAAGAATGACACTTCAAAATAAGAGTTTCTGAAATGGATTGGTCAGGCAGACTTTTAGGTAAGCCATGATGAGGAAAAACTACAAGGTTACAAGTTGGTAAGGAGAGTGTACAAACTAGAATCAAGAATCCATTATTTATGAATGATATTAAAACTTCAAAAGTCTACAAATAATCTCTAAATGGTTACATGTTTCCATATTTTTCCTCTAGCATGCCTGAGTGTCACGGATGTGTGTGTGTATGTGAGTGTTATTAATTACTTTTATAACTATTATCAAGGCTCACTGATAGACTTGACAGAGACCAGACAAAGGTTAGGATAATGTTTGTCTTGTAGAGCGACTGATACAGGGGTCTCGACAGACAGACAATTATTAATGTTAGTTAGGCGGGAAGCTAGATACTTAGCCTATATATAGAGAAGTTTGGGACAGACCGGGACAGCGCCATGTAGTTTAGCAAGGGCGTATGTCAGGCGTTTTCTGGTGAACGACCCATACAGACTTTGGGAGCAAGTCGCCGAGGTTGGCTCGCGATCTTGGCTCCAAGAGGTACGAGTTGTTTGCCAGAGAAACATGTAGGAATTAGTTCTATAGGACCAGGGTAAGAAAATGTTTCTATTAGTTATTTATTTAGCTTTAGGTGTTAGGTGATTATGAAGTAATAGAATGGCGCTTTAGCTAGTTTTTAGCGATATTTCGATTATTTATTTATTTAGAGTGACAGTCAGTACTTGGTGACAAGTCTTGGTGACAGAGTGACAGGCAGTCTTAGTCGAGAGTTGCAGCCATAGTCAGAGACAGAGACGGTACTTATACATGTGATGTCACATTTGCCTACTACGCAAGTAAATATCACTCTAGTGTTGAGCGGACTGTGACGTTGGGCTACAGGTTCCGTGCAGAGACTAGAGAGAGAGACAAGCGAGAGAGAGAGAGAGTTCGTCGTGACTTACAGCCAAGTATCTATGTCTATTTGATTATTAAATGTTAATTCTAGAATCACATGAGTTAAACTTTATAATAGTATTTATGTCTTGTTATATCAAACTGTAGCTGTTAATTAAATATTAAATTTTAGAATGCAAATTTGTGTTCAGAGATCATAATTTATCTCATTATTGAATATTGTGGTCTTTAATGTTATCGTAATCTTTAAGGCGTGTTTTATCAGTTAAATTACATAAGTGAGAATCATCCTAGACGAATAACCATCAAGAGTCAATAAGATAATGAGAGGGGTTTTGACACTGAGTAACTTTCAAAAGCTAGAAAAAAATGTTTTCAAGATGTGCCACATTCTAAACAGCCCAAAGAACATTGGTGCACAAAAGGGACACAGATTGAGCGTTCCTGTGTTGGAGTTTAATCAGGCCTACGTAAGCTATATAGCCATTAGCCCTGTTTGTTCCTACTTTGAATAGATCTGCAAACTATCAAATAATGTTTTTTTTGTGCTGGACCCAGAATAGAATATTCAAAAGTTAGGGAAAGCCATTTGCCCTTGACTTGTAGGGAACATATATCCACTACACACAAGCACAGAGTTTTTATCCAAGGCTTTTAAAAGAGAGAAATTGAACCTTGCTAGATCTTGCTCTTTGTATGATTTATCCTTGACATTTTAGTCAGATCAAGCTGCACCGTTTTCTTCAACAAGTTGCTTCCTCCCAACCAAGAACACAATACCCGTCTCACAATTCAATATTTTACTGCTTACCAATTTTGTATCAATGATAAGTCTAACTTTTAAAAACTAAAATGTCAACAAATAAATATACAAAACAAAAAAAAAATAAGTATACCAATAATGAGATCACAGAAGAATAAACAGGTAATAATTTTTTCAACCAAACGTGCCCCCCTTCTGCCACAAATATAGGCCATTCAGTTATAAATGTGCCCTTTCTGTCACAAATGTACAGATTCTGTCACAAATACAGGCCATTCAGTCACAAATGTGCCATATTTGTCCCAATCTGTCACAAATGTACAGATTCTGTCACAAATGTAGCCCCTTTATTTATATTTACAAGTAAATTTGTTAACCATATCAATAGTTTCATCAAGTGGATGACAAATTGATTTTCATTGCCACTAGTTTGTTTTTTCAACTTGATTTGTTTAGTTGGCACGAAACTAGATTAAAAAACTTGTCCAGCAAGATGAGACTATTAAGTTCTGGAAGTTTCCTCACTATCTCTAACATTTTTACCCAGAAAACAGCATACAAAATTTGATTGCACTTAATTAGTTAAGAAAAAAACAAGACATATGAGTTACTAAGCATATCTACAGCCAAAACCAATAATAGCCATTCAAAAACTGCTTTCTTTCTGGTAACATTTAAAAACTTTGCACTTTCACAAATGAGCAAAACATAATAATCATAAGAGATGATCCACCAAGAATATCAACATTGCAATTGCACAGCTAGCAAGAGTAAATAGATCAAGCATGATACACAGCAGAGGTACTACCCAAAAAAAACAGCTCACATGAAAGATTGAATAAGTTGATCATCAAAAACAATGATCAGCTGAATTTTGAAAGGAAACAAAACAAAGCAGCCAGTCAGTTTACACAATAATGTTCATATACAGAGAGATGAATCATATGATTTGTTTTTTGTTTAATGCCAATACACCCTAAGAGATGAATTGTATATACAAAATAGAGATGTCAACACAAAAACTACTTTACCTTATACAAAATTATCTTTTTTTTTCCATCCTGTTTTTATAATTATTCATCTTCTATTATTTATTTTCTTGTATGTCATTGCAAGTTATGGATGAGTTTTTATACTTTTCCTGTGCTAACAGGTTTTATATCAAATGTAAATTCTGTTTTCCACTGAATGTGTTACATTCAACTCTAAATTATTTTATTTATGTTTTAGGATATATCTAGGAGTTGTTTTTTTCACTTTGATTTTAAGATTTATTGAAGCAAACGATACTAAGTTTTTATTTATTTTTCTTTTTGGATGGGTTCATCTTTTCCTTATCTACATAACTTGATATACTTTGCACTGAATTTTTCACCTGACTGCTGGTTGTATAGTATGCACTCTAGACTGTTGTCCCAGTTTTGAACCCACCACTATCCAGTTCTGAAGGAATATTTAAAAAAAAAAAAAGTAGTCTCCCTCCCTTACATCTGATGTACTACGACCATATTGGATTTCAGATCCAAAACATGTCAAGAGCCTAGTATATAGATATGGCACACAAATACTTTCAAAACATAAAACATTCATGTGACCCCCTTGAAGAGAAAAAGTCAAGTTTGCACGGAGGGAGAGTGTTGAAATATCAACAGATAAATAAACAATAAATCTATACATTAGACAATTATGAAAGCTGAAAGACAATAAAACATGGATGTGAACAAGCAATAGGACATGTCATGTAATCTGTAAATAATATGTCACATAACAAGCATTGTAATGAATGGAATACCCAGGGGGAGATAACTGAAAAATAAACTTATTTAAGAGGATCAAATGGATATGGGAACTGTCCCAGGGGAGATAAATGGAGAAGGAAAAGAAGACATGAGTTGAAAGAGGCATAAATGAAGCACAGACTATACAAAGAGATAAATGGGAATGAATGAATACAAAATGGAAAATGTACCAAGAGGCATAACATTCAAGCTACATGAGCAGCACAAGAAAGCCATTGATGTGAAATGAAAAATAAAACTTAAAATATCACATTTTGCATGAATGTGTTCAATACATGTACAGATATTTCCTCAAACACAAGCAATGGCAGGTGTCTGAAAAAATTCAGATTATCTAACATGGAAAACGTTTTTTAAAAAACTGCCTAATCATACAGGAGTATACAAAATATATCTATCTTTTTTTTTTATGCATCAAGAACGTAATCCATTGTTTAGGAAACCCCGCCCATGACATACACTGTGGGCTGAGTTTTAATATGAATCCACTAAACAAGAGAAATTTTTTGCAGTAATTTTGAGTGCTTGTCCAAGTGTAGTTGTGGAAGAAGGCTGGAAACTTGAATGACTGGAAAACCACTGGAAAGACATGACATGCCCTCGTGGGCAATCTTAGCTGGATCTTAACAAACAGAATGAGGATCCTTTGCTTTGGCACAACTTTCTGTAGAGGTGTGGTACTGTCAACTAAAGCACAGCTGCTGGTGAAGAAGCTGAGAGTGGGAGAGGCAGCTCCGCTGTAGACCTGCATTGTCCACCAACAGAACAGGGACATCCACCTGTAGGATAACAAAAAACAAAACACATGCTATAGTATTCTCTGTGCACTATTGACTCTTCAACTATTGTTCGGCCTTTCGTTGGTGTTCTTGAGTTGTTAAAGTTTACCTCCTGTTTTGGATCCAACACCGCAAACAGGCACGTAACACAAGCAATGCAATGCTGTATACATGTTGTTTACCGTATTTCACCGCATATACTCCACACAAATTACAAAATAAATTAAAACAGAATCATACTACCCGCAGATGTACCGCACATGTGAAGAGTTAATTTATGACCCAACTACTGCTGCCATCATGCTTCGCTTAATGGAAGTGAATATGATACAAGTTTCGATGGCTTTAACTATAATTAGGACAGTGACATTAGTGTATTGCATTGATTGAAAATGTATTGCATGCATTGTAATTGTTTGGACATTGCCGGTATCTGCAAATTAGTAGCGCACTTATTTGTGACATTTTATTATTGATTATTGTATATTAAATATTATTTGCCGCATTAATACTATTTGTTTTCTTGAGGTTTATAAAGAGATGTTCATAATGCTTTACAATGTACAATTGACAACCACACAGCTAACTACAGGAGGTATAAAGACCCACTAAAATTTTCATAGTTTCCGTTATGCTATGTTAATGAATAAAATAAATTTTGTTAACCCCACACAGCTGTCATTCACTTGTAAAAACTTTTAGAACCCATGTGCTATATGCCGAAACATATGGTACTGTATCCCGTAAAACAAATCTGAATGAGCTTTCTGCTTATTGAGAGATGGGGAGCTATGCAGAATTAAAATTTGTATTCATACCTGATATTTTTCCTTCCAGACTTGACCAATGGCTGTCTGGTATCTCTGAAGATCTTGAACAGAAGTGAAATAAAATACCCAGTTTACACTTGAGACACCAACTTCCTGAGACTCAAATTCCTTTTCAGAGGGCAAACAATAAAGCAATGATGATAATAACTAATTACAACAGTAAAATTTACACATTTGTCATTGCTAGTAGTATATATTTGTTAATAGTGATCATAACCCTTAGAATGATAGGGAAATATGATAGTGACATAATCAACTTTTTAAAGCAATTTCAGGTACAATGAAAGTCATCAGAAACAGATCAAATTGGTTATAGGGTTAAAATAAAAAAGGTAATTTAACATTACATTAAGTAGTTGCAATTTAAATGCAGTAATATACTGTTAATTTTAAAATAATAAATTTCTCAACCTTTGTGGAAATTTAGCAGACATATTAAACAATTTTCAGCATCATATATCTAACGAAGGATGAGTACAATGTATTGACGACATAGAGGTATTTCTACAACAACTTTAGGCATGGAGTTAAGCTCAAGAGAGGTCTAAATGGAAGGATGTGCTCAGCCATGCCACAACTCTCACTTAGTGTATCACGACTGGGATGGATGATGGATATGACTAAAAAAACAACCAAGGATTCATTGTTTACTATAATTGGCTCACAATTTACATTCCGCACCATGACCTCATGACTGTCTTTCTTTATGCGACAGATTTTCTCAACATTTTTCTTATTAGACAAGGATACATCTCTAGAATTCATTCAGACCATTCATCAGTTATTATAAATATGCCACAACCTTAAGTTGTCCTAACAAAATCCACAGAAACAATTAAATGTCTTAAATGAACACACCTTTATGTTGTTACTTTTCCAGCGGGGTATGCACATTAAATTGTAGAAATATAATTACATTTTTATACAGTAACTTGTATGCAAAATAACTAAAAGCATTATGAATATTATCCAATAATCTCAATAGATCATAAAGTGTGCATAATAGAACAACAATTTTGACCAGTTCAACCTTGTGACTTACTAAAATGCAATAAGTTTGATCTGAGTCATCTGTCCGAAGGCTTGTCAGGTCTTCTACTTTGGCTCTGCCCAATGTCCGGAAAAATTTTGTCTGCAGATCCTCATGGCAAAGGAAGACAGTGCCGCAGGCTAGCACAGCACAACATGGCACACAAGAGATCAATGAACTGTCATCCTTTGGGAAAGAAAGACATAGAATTCACTAATTACATTCATAATCCTTTGAACAAAAATCTTTCAACAATACTTAATGACAGAACATGGGATAAACCCTACCAGACCTCAGTCCCTACATCACATTTCCAGCAGCAGATCAGAGGATGAGACTTTCTTTCCTATGACTTTACTATTACATTTTAAAACTATGAAATGACATTTTTGGGCCAATTGGTTGTATTATAAAAACATACATGCTTCTGCGAATGATGACTTCAATATTTTAAAAAATCTATACTAGACTACGCTTTTATTTTGGACATTGAAAGAATGTCATCTTGATGGTTCCAGGTTCGAAATCTACCCGGCGCGATCCTCCCCTTTGTCTTGTGGGGAGTTTAACTAGGATGTAATAATCTTCAATTCTGAAGGAACATCCGAAATTTCTACAAGCCAATTATAAAAAATCCTTTTTTTAAGAAAAAACAAAGTTTTTTTTGTTTACTGATCCATTTTTTTTTTAGGTACAATAACTAATTGTTTTAAGTTTCAACTTGAATGGAGAATGTGTGAGGTAGAAATAGCATTAACAATTACAATTTAGGCATATCTGTGAATACCAAAGGATTAGTATGTCTTGTTGGTATCAAACAAAATAATTAATTGTCTGTTATAATAGAATAATTGCTTACTTTTTTTTAAATGGATCATTTTTTGTCTATGCCAATGAATAATTGTGAGAAGTTTCAGATGATCCGAGAAAGGGTGTGGGAGAACTAAGATGTAAACACTTTTAACCAGACAGACAGAGTGAGAAGATCTAAGCTTTGTAAAGACCAAACAAAATGACCTAAATGTAAGCAAAAAGTTATTACCAAAACCTCTTTTACCTCTACTCCTTTGGATACAGCCAAACACAGGGCATGCCTCCACTGGGCTATTTCAACTTCAGAAGCAGCTGAGAGGAACCAGCTTCCACCTCGAGCAGTCACCAGCTCCACACAGTTGTTGCGATCCCCGACAGAGGTCAGCCGGCAACCGATACACTGGTCCCCACCTAGCCCCAGTAGAGAGTGAGGTCTTGTGTCTGTCTTGTGGTTGGACACACTCAGCATGGAATCTCTGGAAATGATCAGCAAAACAGAAAAATCATAAAAAATCCTTTTTTTTAAAAAAAAAAAAGATTATACGAAGTGTTTCAATTGTATCAATTAGTTTGGATCAGTTATGGAATTAAATCTGTAATAGATCCAGACCAACAATAAATCTGAGTGATTAATAATATTTTTACCAAATGCTTTTGTCTTTCTCCATACGCTATGACCCTATCACTTATCTGGACCAGTCGGGGAAATGGGAGGGGTGGGGGAGGAAAGGGCTATCTGGGTAGATTTGACCACATTGGGTTTTAAAAGCATTATTTTTTAAAGACAGAAAGACGGACAGAGTGAGTTGATATATAAGCTTTGTGAAAAAGGAAAAAAAGTGAAAATAAATTAATAATAATCAACTCTGTGATATTGTTATAGAAATGATATGGCTATAAACTATACAAAGTTGTTTTTTTCTAGGACATAGCACTACGATAATACCCCTAACTAAACTACTTAGTTAAAACAAACTGCATTTGTCTAAGCAAGATAGCTTGAAGTTGTCAAAGAGTTTAAAGTCATGTAACAAAGATACCACAAGGAAACATGAAATAGATGTAAAATGATAAACTGATTGCACAAAAATAAATATTTAAGTTTGCCACAAAATAATGATAATAACAAGCCTTGTCTTGAAGTCCAAAACAATAAACCATTAACAAATTTCATACTTTGTAGATTTTTTTCTTCTTAATGAATACCATGTTAAATATATCTTTGTTTAAAGCTTTTCACCTTGAGGGTAAACTATCAAATTTATTCACAAGGCTAGAGCCTTTTAATGAGCCCAATCTGCACCTGCCACAAGGATTGTGACTTTTACATTACATATTTAGATTGGTTTTCATGACTTGATTTCAAACTCGTGGCTCAGGCCTTCTAAGGCTTCTCAAGCCAACAGGGTAACCACTCTGCAAGTGGAGAGTCTATGAACATGTTTCTATAGTCTTGTCCTATTTTTCATGTTGTATTCACTAAGACTCAGACAGCAAAATATAAAGGGGTCTAACTTAGCTTATACCACCACTTCATTCGAGTATCATTTCTTTCCCTTGTTCAAGATACAAAAAAAAATAATAATTAATTATCAATACTTAATTAACTAATTGGTTAATTTATTTTTTTAACAGATTCTTGTGTTGTCAGGTAAAAGAAATAATTGTGCGAAATTTTAGCTTGGGAGCGGAAGAAATAATGTGTACAAACTTTCTACCAGACAGACAGAGTGAGTTGATATAAGCTTTGTAAAGATGATCAGATCAAAATATAAACTGAAATTAGATTAAGGTCACATTGTTTGTAGGTTTCCATTCCTTTGCTTTGTTAAATATATGACCAAAAAAATGTAAATAAATTTTAAAAAATGTCCCCTTACTTTAACACGACGTAGACTGGCTTCCAGATATAGCCTTTCATTGGATCCTGAGTCCACATGAGCAGCGTGCCCTCTTTGTGCGCATCCTGATCTTGCTTTCTATTTGCCGAAGATGGGTCTTCCCAGAAGACCAGGGAGTAATCATTGATCACAACATCTGAGGGCTGCAGAGAGAACATTTCAATGTTGTGACAATGAACACTGTGTAGTCTGTGTTGACTGAGGACTGTCACTAGAGAATGATGATCACATCCTTCATACTTTGTGAAGAGGAAAAAATAAGACAATAGCCCAAGGATACCCCAACTAAAAAGAAATTACATAACAAGCTGTGTGATCATAAAACCACTGCGCAGTTCATCTCAGGTAAAGGACTGGCTAACTGAACCCTGCAATAGTGATAATGAGACTTAGAAAAATGGAACTTCTTTTAGAGGAAAAGAGAAATAAAAAATCTAGAGACTATGTAACTATGTTGTTGTTTCTTTTCTTACATTTTCAAAATGAGTTATTCTATTAACAATTTAATATTCAAGTACCAGGAACATTTTTTTTTCCAACACTGTTTACCCACTTTCCTTGCTATAATTACT
This sequence comes from Biomphalaria straminea, assembly GCA_021533235.1. Lineage (NCBI taxonomy): Eukaryota > Metazoa > Mollusca > Gastropoda > Planorbidae > Biomphalaria > Biomphalaria straminea. The sequence continues at coordinate 123 of JADKLZ010028974.1, read as the reverse complement.
TTTGTGAAGTTTCAATTGACAAGTGACTCACAGTTCATCCATTCCTTTCATCCACTCAGTTCATTTAGTCATTGTGTATTGTAGCAAGAAACTAGTAGATCATTTCACGACTTGATGGGCTGT
>JADKLZ010028961.1:156-25228 GCA_021533235.1 Biomphalaria straminea | reverse complement strand
ATTAGAATAGCTGGAGCTGGGGAGATCTCTGTACTTATGCTGGTGGCCAGTGGAGCTTTGGTTCTAAGAGAGAAGCAGTTTGTTACATAAGTAAAATCTAAAACAGCCAAAGTTATTTGCAACATTTCAGGTGAATATATTTCAGCATTGAACTTTTTCTTCAACTTTTCTTTAATATTAGTATTGATAATTTAACTTTGCAAAAATTTTTTTTTCTACATTTCTAAATAAGCATTAGCAATTATCCTATTAGTGATAATTCTAGAGGAAGAGAGAAAACAATGTCTTATTTAGAAAGAGAAATCATGAGGAATATTAGGAGACTTTTTAACTGAAATAGTATCCTATTGCAGAATTTGATAACACTGATCTGGTGGATAATAAGATCTAGTTAGTGTTATCCACTTACCTGAATACTAGACACAGGCTAATTGTCATTGGTAAGTCATTATGACTTCTGGTTTTGGGGAAAAAACTTGTTACTAATGTACATGTACAACTCAATTACCTAAGTGTGTTAGCCAACTGTGAGGTCTGTGTACCTTCTAACATACAGCTTCGTGTTATCAGTAGTACACACAAATTTTGTTCCTTCATCAGAAGAGCCTTGAATTGGAAAGAATATTGTTTGAATAGGATTTGATGAAACTAGAGTGTAGTTGGATGCATAAAAGTAACATTAGATATTGCATGGAGCAACTCACTTGAGTTAACAGTGCCCAATCTGTCTGGGGTTGGTTTAGAAAGAGACTGAGGTGGAGATACAGTGCTGATGCTGTCTGCATGTCATCATAGCTACATCACATTGGAAACAATAAAAATTATAACATATACTCACATATATGGCACATATCAGAAAAATACTTTTATTGATGTCAAACTATTTTAACAATGATACCAAAATAGTTTATCAATAAACTAGTATGAATTTTTTTTTCCATTTCACACATTTTTTGCTACATTCAAAATTCATGTTTAAAACAGAAACTGAACTTAACTGTTTGGTTCCTGAGTGTATTAATGCTGGCCAAACCCAATGCAGCCACTGTGTGTTATGACCACCTTCTGAGTTATCTCCACTTCCTTGACTTTCTAACTTACGATGAAAACCTCTCTTGAAAACTCTAAAAAAATTAACATGTACAGTTTGAAGTAAAGTACCCATTTCAGACCTTGTTATCTATGGTGCAGATAATGCAAAGTCTATCTATTTGTGGTCCACGGTTAATGAGGATATCATGTGGCCAACACAATAACCAATAACCTTACTTGCCAAAGACTTTACCACTCAGCCACTGCAACTTCTAGTGTTATATGACATTACTTTTGTTAGTGACAGGAAGTGGATTTATATGACATTACTTTTGTTAGTGACAGGAAGTGGATTTATATGACATTACTTTTGTTAGTGACAGGAAGTGCATTTATATGATGTTACTTTTGTTAGTGACAGGAAGTTGATTTTGCTATTGTAATGTATTTTATTATTGAGCATAATTGACAAGAATTTTTTTTATGTTCTATTTAATTTAGATGTTTCTAAAAAATAAAGAAAACAATTATATATTAAAAAGATGTAGAAAGTTTTACTATTCGAGTTAAATAGCCATTTGAATTAGCCATTGATGTATCTGGTTAATAAAGGCAAAGAAATCTTGAATAGTGCTTGGTAGAAAGTAGTACAAATGTTGTTTTTTTTTTTTTCATCTTTAACATGAGAGGATGGCCCTAAAATATATGGGGTCATGATTCTGATGTAGATGTCTAGCAGGTGGGCTAATCGTGGGGACAGTTGGAGAGACTTGCCCAGAACCGAGAAAACCCCGACTGGACCAGAGATATCTTTGTGAATACAAAAGTGAAGCATAGTGCTAAAATAAATTATCTATGCATGTTACTTATACAACTAGAGCACTATAAGACAATACTTTGACTGACATAAACTTAATGAACAAAATATGGTGAAAAAACAACTACCCTTTATTTAATTCACCAGTTTTTCTTTTATTAAAACTATTGTCTTCTTGAGCTGCAATTATATTAGTAACAACTATTCAATATATATAATATGGAAATTCAAAAATGATTAATAGATATAACTAAGTTGTGACAATCTTATCTTATGCAATACAGATAATTACGTCCTACACGTCATGCATATTAACCAATGACTTAAATTCTGCCAAGTCACTGGTTTTCCTGGCTAGCTTAGGCAATCCATTCCATGCTCTAATAGCGCTAGGGTAGAAGGAGCTTTTGTACAAATTTGTCCTAGCATATGGGACTAGGAATGTGCCTTTTTCTTTGTGTCTTTCTATTTTATTAAATTTTGTTTTGTCAATGTCTACAACAAACAAGTCTGTTACCTGTACAGTGTTTCAATGGGAGAAGCAACAACAGCCAGAACAGCCAATAAGTTGGAGCACAGATTGTGGATGCTGTAATGTGGATGTTGATTGTGACCTGCATCCAGGTACTGTGAGAGAGAGTAGCTGGACTTGAGTAAATGATCAGCCACACATAACAGAACAGCTGTGATGTCATATCTGAAATTAAACATTCACTTTTTCAATGCATTTTCTAAGCATAGTGTCAGGAAGGAAAACATTAACATTAGAAGATTTTTGAAGTTTTGAGATAATCCAAACATCTTATTGGTTTACTAGAAGACAAGCTCCTAAATGTGTTCAAGAACAAACAAAATATAGAACAGCTAAAAAAAAAGGTCAAACTATCCTTCTCCAGGTGTTGCTGATTTGTTGACAGAAGCCATTTGTTTATGAGAGACTTAACAAATCCAGTACTTGCCTTTATTGTTTTCAAATTATTTTGCAGATATTTTTTATTTTTAAAGTCACATAAAAACCTAATTGCCTGACTCAAACCAATGAAAAACAAGAAAGAAATTGCCACTTTATATCAGCAAAAAGATAACTCTATTCAGAATAAATGAAAGAAAACAAAGCAAATGATGTTTGAAAAACCTGAACTGTTTAGTTCTACGTCGACTGGGTTTCACTCTAGAATATCTCTGAGTTAGTAGGAGCAGTGAGTCTTGAAGTATGGAACCAAAAAGGCTCTGTGCCAGTCTAGGTGGAAGAATGGCCCACATATCATGCTGCAAACCTCGCAAGTGGTAGTTCCACATCTGGATGGTGAAGGAACAGCGTTCATCCTGAGCACACATAAAATAACTTTTCACTTTCTTAAATATAATACATTCTTGATATACAAATATGTGAATGATCTTTAAGTACACAACAGTGATAAAATCAACAGTCTAAAAGTGAGACTGAATTTAGGCATTGTCAGTGCTTTTTTTGTGACAGTACACACGTACTGGTACCTTATTCAATGTGAGGAAAAAAATTATTACTTTTCTTGTATTTTAACATTCATTATTAATTTATTAGTAGTTATAAGTTAGGCAATCCATCATGAGTACCGGCAACAATTTTTTTTTTTTAAATAAAAAAAAAAACAAAAACACTGGGCCTTGTTGAGCTGAATGTGTTATGATTGATAAGCTCTAAGAGTCTAAAAGAGAACAAAGGACTGGTTAAATATTATTGTGGTAACATAAGTTGAACCAACCTCATAAAAATCTTTGACTTCACTCCAGTTTCCACTTTCAGCATCAGCCAGCACAGCTGTAGAGATGAACTGGTGATGTAGCTGCAGTAAGTGTTTACCCAGGCCATCAACTAGGTCAGTATACTGCTTCAGTAAACTGGACATGAACTTTTTACTGCAAGGAAACCAAAATACATTTTAGAAAGATATAAGCAAAACATTTTAATTTATCATTTCTTGTGACTTAGAAACCTTTTTTTTTTTATTAATATTTTCAAAATATCATAAAGTTAATTTTTAATATTGCAATAATTAATAAGTGAATTAATAAATTTAAGATAAAAATAAATGTTTAATTAGATTATATTTGTGTAAAATTGGTAAAATTATGATCAAAATATGGTTACTTACTTGAGTACAAGAAATGTACTGATATTAAGGGACATTAATGACCAAACTCTCTAACTTACCCATTGTCTTCGGCAGAAAGGACATTTTCTAAATAGTTTAAATAATTTTTGATGTGTACAGCATTGGACATAATGATCAGCAACTGTTTGAATTGGGCTTTATGAGGCACGTCTTTGCTTAACTGTAGAAAAAAAAAGAAAACCTAAAGGTGGAACAGATAGTAAGATTTTGGTAAATAGACAACATTTTGTTCAATTTTCATTTGGTATAATGAATAAGACCAAAAAAAAAAATCACTAAGAATGTGACCTATTGAATGCACTATTTAAACTAATGTTATAGGAAGAAACTTACTGAAACACAATGAAGGTTAAAATTTTTGACAGCAATGCCGATAGAATCAATAAATGCCATTTTAACAGGAATCAAACATCCTTCTATGCCAGCTCTGGCCAGTGGAAGCAGTTCATTAACAGCATGGATAAAGTCTTGTGTACCCTGTTAGAAAAACAAACATTATGGTATAATTTAAAAAAAAAAAAAACATTATGATATACTTTATGTGATATACTTGATATGATATACTTTATATGATATATTTAATGCTTCATAACAATTAACCAATAGATATTCACCTACACAATCTCCTCCAATGTTGTTGTTAATAATCAATGTGGAATAATAAAAAGTATTGAATATCACCAAGTAACTTACTTTTGATACAATTCTTGGATGATCTGTCCCATCATTCAACTGGACAAAGTCCACTTCAGCCATTTCTAAACAGTGTTCTGTGACCCACTGGGAAGTCTCATGTGCCAGAGATGATGACATTGTCAGGTCCAACTTAGTCTCAATGGCTGTGGCCAGACTAGGGGCTATCTTCTTGAAGATCAGTCTCCAGTCCCATCTACATTTGTCTTCAGATCTGTTTCTTTCCACAACTGAACAAGACAATATTTAATATTAATACTGAAGTGAGAGTGGTGACGTCAGTCTCCCAGTGAAGTTGCTCATTGAACATTTCTAACTTCTTAAACATTTTATAGGTTGTTTTTTTTTTGAAAGATTAGCTTCAAGACTCTCAGGTGTTACAGATAGGAAGACATGGGGAAATGAAGGTTAGTCATATATAAGATTCTCTCAATAAACTAAAATATGTTATAAAGTTGGTGAAAACTTTTCAGTTAGCATTAGAGAAAATTGAAGTTTCATTGCAAACATATACAGATTCGGATCATCCCCTGGAGTCTTGAAAAAGTCTTTTCATTGCAAATATAAAAGCAAAATGAAATTGATGATGGGAAGATGATTAACAGTCCAGTAATTCATGACTTTCTTGTTCATTTTCATTTTTAATGAGGAAGCATAATTTATATTAAAACTTAGTCTGATGACACACTTTCAGTCATGACCAAAGTGGGGGCCCAGAGGGTCCAATGCTCTTATTAAAACCCCTGATAAAATTCTGCAGTTATGCATTTGCATTTCTGTCCAAGTAGTGGCTGTCCTTGAGACTACTAGTATAAAAGTGAGCCATTCAAATCTGGCAGGTTTTATACTGATGTTATCAAAGAACATATTCTCATCTACTCCACTCTATGGTGCAAAAAGTAGAAGATGTTGATGTTGAAGATATGTGATAGAATTCAAATCAATGTAACCAAATATCAAAGTTTTAAAGACGTTGATCCTTTACCTTTTGGAGGTGGTGGATTGTCTGTTGGAGGCAAATGTAGGACAGGACTGGAAGATTCATTGGCTGTGTCTGTACTGCTGAAACTGCTTCCTAAGTTTAATGAGTGACGTTTCAGTTCTGGACTGGAACTTGGTTTTAAAACACCTGTTAGCATATTAATTAAAAGTGAGTAAGGTTTGCATACACACTGTTGTAATTGCTTGAAATTTCAACTAATGTATTTAGTCCACAATATTATTTTTAAAACTAATTAGCACATAGCCTATTGTGATTTTTTCTTCTCTTACATGCTATATAAACTGCAGGTTTACTTCAATCTGATACACTTTGTATAGAGCTGAACATTATTAAACAGTCAACAGCTATTAATATTTTTTTAAGTAGCTAGATACAAAAAAATAAAGTTATCGCCATGTTAACAAGCATAAGGAATTTAAAAGGCAAATATATTATCACTATGATTAAAGATTTTTTAAAAAAGCTTATTACCTCTAAGACTTGATTTTTTTTTAACTTTCTTAGCTGTTGGTAAACCTGTGACCTCCCAAGAGGTCATCTTGGTCAGAGTATCCAGGAAATCCTCCAGCTTCATCAAGGACATGGCAATGTGTTTTAGTGCAGTCATGCAGTCCTTGGGAAATGTCATGCTGCCTTGTTTCTGTACACACAAATGGTAAGGTATTAGTAAAGCAATTGTTTTACTTTTACTTAAAGTGTCAATATTGGCCTTAATGATCAAAGTGCATATAGCTGAATCAAGAGAATGAATCTGGAATGCTGATTTTCAATTTTAGAATCTCCATTTGCTACCAAACTCTATGATTTATGATCTTTTTTTTGCAGAAAGAATATTTCATTCTTTATGTTTGCTACTTGACGCCCCTATCTTACATCATTCTTATCCACACAGATTGCAAGGCCTCAAAAGCAGTATTGGGACTATGAAAATCAGCTGTGAGATCAGAATGAAATAAATCATCCAGGATTAATGTGAATGAGTAGTAAGACTTGTGAACTACAAGTATTTAAATAAAAAACAATAAGACTGTTGACACACAAGACACCATGCTCGAAGAGTTTGGCCAAGCAATTTTTGCTTTATCTTTATACTAGATAAATGGACAAGTAATTCAGTTTCTGTAATCACCTGTAATTTTGGGCCAGCACTTTTGTCTTTATCTGGTTTGTAGCTAGATGCTAAGAACATTGTGTCTAAACTTTGAGAAAAACTTGGGGTCTTTGAAGCCCAGGGTTCATTCAGGGGTACAGCTGTTAGGTGAGCAAATCAAGAATGTATATTTCATAAAATAAAAATGACTAAAACAACTATCATAAGTTCAAAGCCAAGACTGTGACCTAAATGTATGTCCTACCACCCAAACTTCCTCGCTGTCCAGTCTTGGGCTGTGGGGACTTGCTGCCTGCTGCATCAATCTTTGCAAGACCATGATCACTTTTAGAAGATTTGACCACTTTTTTGTTAAAGTCTCTGATGTCATCAGCTATCTCTTCCACCAGCACTGACATTTCATCTGAGTACTTCTCCAGGTACAAATCATGTAGAATTCTATACATACCTGGCAATTGATGAAACAAACTTTAAGATTTATACTTATTAATTCCATTGAAATTGTTAACTAATCATCTACTTGAGTGTTCTACTTTTTAAGAACTACTTATACATTTGTCACTAGTGTGACTTCTTTTAAGCATTTATAATAGAAATAAATAGAAAGCCACAAATAAGTAATAATAAATTCTTATGATGTCACAATGAGCTCTCTAGAAATCAAGGATAGACATAACTTGTATATATAAAAAGAAAAGCTCAGAATAGTGTTGAGAATATGTAGGAAAATTATTATTTTGAAGAACAAAGGGCCATTAATTAGCAAAACAAGTTTATAATTTAAAAAAAAACATGGGTAATTTGACTAACCTCCAATTTTCTTAAATACACCAGTACACAGAACAGAAAAGTCTTCTTCAATCATTTCTATGATCTTGTCCGCTACCGTCATACAGTTACAACAAAACTCTTTGTAGTTCACATTCTCTGAATCATTGTCAGGCAGCAAGGAACGAAACAATATTTCTAACTGTTGGCTTCTGACATTTCTGTAGGTCACCCAAGCATCTTCATCACTAGCCAGGGTCCTGAGCCCACCAACCAGCTCAAGTCTTCTCTCTATGACAGCCCAGGAGCTTCTCAGGTTCTGACCAAGTGGTGCTATTTGAAGCAGTTCGGTGATAATGTGCTTTTGTATACTTTTGGTCAGTTTGAACCATTTATTTTCAATCAACTGCAAGTAATAAGAAACAACTACAAACTAATTTGAAAATTCTCTATATAAATAAAGTAATTTATTTTTTTAATATCATAATATAAGAAGATGCTGCATATAATGGGGAAAGATGAGGTTTGTAAAAAAAAAAAAAAAAAAGATATTTTACTGCTCTGAGTTTCCACAACAAACACAATGTCTTCAATTTTTGAACCTACGGCTACATGTCAATGTTTACTTGAATTAAGTTGAACAATACAAATATTTATTTACTTAACTGTAACCACCAGGCGATATCCAAATTTTACTTTAAGGAAGGTAACGAGGAGCAAAATACAAGTAAAAAAAAAAAAAAGAAAACTATTTCACCTGGTCACCCATATCCAGCTGAACATTTAGTGAACTGGAGGACTGACTGATGATAGTGTTAGGGGAACACCGAAACGGCAGGAGAAGTCCTTCTTCAGATGCTAATCCTAACATTTCTTGCAATACAGATTCTTCACTGCCAGGATTTTTCTCCAAGGAATCACACTTACAAAAGGGAAAAAAAAAAATAAATATGTTACAAAAAAATCAAGATGATAAAACAAAATTAAATTGTAAATGCTTTTAGCAATTTATTTGTATCTTTGTCTGTTATGCCAATGGCATGCCATTTAATTAGATATTTACTTTGTCACTTGTGTCCCTATCATTTGTGATAGACAATTAAAAGATGCTGAACATTTTATAAAATGTACAAAGCCTAAAGTAAATAGCATGCTTTGAAATAAAAATAGTAAATAAAGTGGTAAATACTTAAGAGAACTAGCCTTCAACTCACCAGGGCTACAATAATTGCTACAGCCTCATCTGCCACTGGATCATAGCAAGTGTCTTTTTCAAGAGTATGACTATTGCACATGTATCCAAGAGCATCTTTTGGTGTTGAGAAAGTCTGACTACTTGGAAGATTATTTGCAGATGTAAGGATTGATTGCAAACAAATATCAAGTCTGAAATTTGAAGTAAATGAAACAAAATATATTAATAATATTGTTTTCTTTTAATTGCACTTACACACAAATATTAATCCAATAGCTCCTATTTCCCATTACGAAAAATCCTTCTCATACCATTAGCAAGAGAGGTAAATCTGAATAAAAAAAAAACTTTAAAAAAAATAGAATGTCTCCAAGTGGGGGATTATACACTGGAGCTATTAAAGCAATAGAGAATCTTCCGGATTTTACAAAAAATAGAATCAGTAATCTCCTAAACAATTTGTAACCTTGCTCACAATGAGACTAGAAGAAATCTTTTATTTAAAAAGTTTAAAGCAAGGATATTGCAAAGGGTATTTAAAAAATGTTAAATGGTTTAGGACAAAAAAGAGAAAACATTTCAGCAGAAGGAGCTTATAATGGGTTATCATTATCTTAAAAGCCCAATGAAATGAAAAAAAAGTCACCAGCCACTTCCAAAAAAAAAAAAAGGAAAATGTGAATAGAAGAATAATGCCTCATATTTTGGAGAGACATGCTCGTTCACATAAATAGCATGTTTAGGTGGCTTTCACTTTGGTTGAGATTCGAGCCATTTTTTGTCTAGGACCAAGTCTTTCCAATGGTCAGTACCAATATTCACTGTTTCGAGGCCCCATTTTATTATAACCACCTTATGGAGGTGGGGGCGACCAGGTTTTCTCGAGCTGGATGCGAGTTGCCTGTAAAGAATGATGTGATGCAATTGTCCTCCATCTGGCAAACATGTCCCAGTCAGAGCAGGCAGCATTGTCTGAGGACTGTAAATATGCTGGGAAGAGAAGGATGTCAGTTTTGCACACAATCTCTCTTGCCATGTGACTTTCAAGATCCTTTGGAGGCAGTGCAAAAGGAATGAATATTTAGTTTTCTCTCTGCCTTTGCGCAGGTCCATACTGCCATACAGTAGCATGCTCAGAATGCATGCCTTGAAGACCTCCATTTCGGTCATTGTAGTGAGCTTCTGGTTTTCCCAAACTTTTGATTTGAGTTTACAGAAGATCGATGCAGCCTTCCTTTTATGTGTTTTTTATATCCTCTTCTAGAGACAAGGTCATCTTGAATCATACATCCAAGGTAGCAGACATCATTTATGCATCCAGCTTGTTATCGTCGAAGAGGATGAAAGGTGACGCTGTAGCAGGTGGTCTCATCACATTAGTTTTCTTTGCGCTAATGGTTATGCCATAACACACCCGAGAGAAGCGTGACATTCATGACTGAAGCTCCTCTTGTGAGTGTGCTACTACCACTGCATCATTTATGAATACAGTATCTTTTATGATAAAGCCTATATATATATCATTGAGTATTATATATATTCAAAATAGACTGCTATGTAGTCTACAATATTAGGAGATCTAGACTCAGATAATTAATTTATAACTGAATATGAGAAGAATTAATATTATAAGAATTTTATAAAGAAAGATCCACACAGAGCACAGCCAAAGATGTTGATCTTCTAGATTTAGAGCTAGGAAATTAAATCTAGATTCTAGCAGAGGATATAGTTCTAGACTTCATTATATATATTAATATCATTATTATATTTTTTTTTTACTAATCTTGACTCATATTTTTATGCCATATCATTTGAATAGATTTTAGTCAAATATGCTATAATTTATAATATAGATCTAGATCTAATCTACCAATTTTTTTTATGAAATCAAACAACTTGGCTTATAATAATTATAATTTAATACTTATGAATCAAAAGTCAGCACCAAAAACAGAATAATATATACATGTTGACAGGCTCATTAGCCATAGAATGATAGAATTAGAATCTAGACTTTAGCCAACAAAAATATATATATAAGTCTTTTAGTCTTAACCCTAGAAAGAGGTAAAGACATTGGGTAACATTGGACATGGTCCACCAGACTAAGGGATAGGTAACAGGTAACAGAGGCTAGATTTCTAAAGCTAAAATGGAAGGAAATTGGGTTAGAATCATTGGAAAATGGACACGCACATTCATCATTTCATGATATTCACTAATACAGCGAGCTAGTTTCATATCAAAATAAAGATTTAATGACCACAATCAAAACAGCCAGTTGTACAGAAACATCATACAATCATCAATCATGTAGTAATTGTAGTGTCCAGAAAAAATACATTACTAAACTCTTTATCGACTAGATAATTATATTAATGAGTCAATTGTTACTGATACTGATAGTATTAATTAGTCTCATTATTAGACTAGTAGATTCTACTAGATTCTCTATAATATTAATTATTATAATTATTAACTTTACTGACTGTCGTGTATTGGAATCCAGCTGGCTATCAATGTCGGCTAGAAGACTTTGCAATGATACAGAGCTGGGCACAATGCCTTCATGGAATAAGGCAGAAATAGGGGGGAAATAGTCCGTCGGTCCGTTTTCTTGAGTGTACTGAGACATTTTTTTTTTGGAACCCCCTTTTGAAACTAAGCACAACAAATGAACAGGAGATAATATTTTTAGTCCTCCATTTTGTTTATACCTTGACTACAATCACCTCCCTTTGTTGAACATTAAAAAGCTAGATCATATTCCTGTAATAGAACAAATAATAAATTATCAGTAGACTCCCTCCAGATAGGCCCCTATCCTTAAGAAATAAGAGCACTGTAAATGCTTGTTTCATGAAATAAATGGATAAATAAAAAAACTAAACTAGTGAAAAAACTATTAACTGTACACGTTGATAAGCTTATTCCTCTGGATATCGAAACTGTCAATAACTGAAGTCTTAACTCAGGGGCGGACTGGCTATATGGGCATTCGGGCAAATGCCCGGTGGGCCGGTACCCAAATGCAAATGGGCCTTTAGGGCCACCGAAGGGCCACATTGATGACACTATGTATTAAATTTTTAAAGATTTTAAAATATTCTTTTATTAAAAAAATCTCTATACAGTGTAATCTAACTAATTTTCTGAAATAATGTAATAGCCTACATCCGTAGACAGTGTTACTAGATCTAGTAGGAGTCATCCTTTTAGGGGCTACACACTTAGCAATTAAAAAGCAACATAAAGCCTATACTTCCCATCAAAAATATAGATCTTTCTGTATGAACGGATTCTGAGAGTCAGTTACACAGATCGGTGTCTCAAACAAGGAAATCCTTTGCCGAACTGGAAGTCGAACACTTAGTGAGGTTGTGACAGAACGTTGCATGAGGTTTGCGGGACATGTTCTACGACAAAATGAACTACACATAGGCTACAAAGAATTGCGATGATATGGAGGCCAATACGAAGAAAACGCAAACAGGGACGTCCTCGACCCTCGTATAACTTGGCATCATACCTTCGCGGAGGACCTCAGAACTGTGGACACCAGGTGGGAGGAGTCTTCACACATTGCCAATGACATATCTTCATAGAGACAGCTTGCCGCCCAATGCGCCGAACGGCGCGGGAGGACCTAAGTCTAAGTCTAAGTAAGTATGCATGTGTACCGTTAGAGATGCTCAAACCAAACATAATGATTTTGAAGACAAGTATAATATGCAATTTATGGGCCTGATTGTGTAGAAATGCCCGGGCCGATTTTGACACCCAGTCCGTCCCTGACTTAACTGAAGAATTACTTCTCATCGCGATGGACAAGCTTGCGATGAACGATTATCACAGTCACACATGGTGCTGAGAATCTTCTTCACGTTCCAGCTCTTGATTGTTTTTGGCACCCTAACAGAAAATCCTATTTTGGAGCTCCGTATGCAGGGGGAGGCAGTGGTAAGATCACAGCATCTCAAGATGGGCGCGTCTTGAATCCAACAGGGAGAGCATAGTTTATGGGACACAAGGTGGTCATCAAGGAATGATTTTCTAACGACAATGAGCTTCAGATATCGTGATGTACTAAAGTTGTTTACACAAATTACTTTGTGTTCCTCAGAGGGAAAAAAAAAAGAACGCATGGAAGCTGCAGCACTTATACATAAATTAGAGAAGTTCGATAATATTGTTCTGCTTAAAAAATTGTAAGTGTGAGTGAGCGTATCGTAAATGTTAGAAAGCAAGGAGCAAGATGTAGGCCTACATAAAGTAGAAAGTCAACTGAAGAATGTCTAAATTGAAGTAACAAAACCAGCCACAGCTCTATTTGCATCGAATGTCGTTTGGTCAATGTACCGATACTTCCAATAGGCCTAACCATAGACATAAATAAATATAGACTGGCCAATAAGACTATTTTATGAAACGAAAATTTGTGAATTGCAATTGTGTGTACTTTATTTATGTCTATAAGTTTTGTTCAATCTCTTAGACTGAAGATCATAAGATCATGCAATTTTTTAATTTTTCATAATTCGGAAATCCAAATACAATAGGTATACATGTTTTCAAGTTACATGAAGTTACTTCCTTTTTCCAGTCTATATTTATTTATGGGCCGAACTCAAAAAGTTTCTTCTCAGTTTACATTCGTCTAATTGGGGGGGGGGGGGGGGGACCAAGATATTCCTGAATCCTTGCCCACGGGTAGGTATTAGGTATACCTTGCTACGTCGCTGAATATTTAAACAAAAGTAATCTGATGAAATATATATATATATACTAAATCTAATAGCTAGTTCTAAGTCTAAAAAGCTAGTCCAAGTATTTTATTTTTTCAATCGAAATAGGCCTAATCTACAAATCTAAGAACTTTCTTAGGGAACGTTACCATTGATAAGAAAGAGGAGGCACACAAACACCTCAAAAGGGACGGATCCATTAATGAGAGAGACTTATTCAGCAAAAAGACAATAATGAATGAGGAGATGTGATGATCAACAAATATTGTGTGGTACCACAACGGTGTAGAATTTAGATGACAGACAAGTGATGGTTACGGTGTAACTCTTGCCAGCAAATACTAATTCTTTTATTTTTACTAGTTATCTCCCATTCAGTGTCTTTTTAGGTATCAGTCTATGGTTTGAACTTTTTAAACCATAGACGATATATATACATGACTGCCGACACTAAAGGTAACTAAGCATAAGTTTCGTTCAACTCCAAACTATTGGTCGAGGTACTTCCGGTATAAACTTATTTTGCGAAATTCACGATGTTGTAGAAGATGTTGCTGACGATGTTTCATATCTATCAAGATATGATATCTGCTTTCTAGGGGAGGACTGAACCTCAACTTTACGCTAATGGCTATACCAAATCTTGGTCATGACTAGTATTTTTAACTTTGGGCACCTCTTGAGTCCGCCCAGCTCTAATAGGTGCTTGACATGAGTTCGGGAAAAGTTGGTCCTTGTGCTAGCCAAATGAAGCTCTCGTTAACCGTGGGCTACAGAAAGAAGTTGTGGTTGAGTGTTCATCCAACTCTCATTGGTACCTGACTTTCATTGGGAAAAGTAGGCCTATTAAATTATTGTATTTCTGAAACATGGTTAAACATATGATCTGAGTTGCCGATGAGCGAGTTCTATGTATATATATATATAGGGCCTATATAGAGAACAGTAGCAGGGAAAAAAGAAGAGGCAGACAGAGAGAGCGATGGGAGGACAACATAAAAGAATGGACGGGTATGCCATTGAAAGAGATTCTAAATAAAGCAAAAGACAGGGAGGAATTGAAAAAGACGGTAGACGAGTCTTGGATGGTGCCCCAACGATCCAACAGACTAAGGGATAGGTAAAGGTAAAAACAAATATGTGATAAAAATGTGTATGAACCTTTACTTACTTTCCTCATCGCTAACACTATCTCTTTAATTCTGCACTTTCAATTATTGAGTTCTTTCGTATCTTCTTTTTAAAAAACTCCGAAGTTACTTTAAAAAAAAAAGTTTATTTTTCTACACGTGTTCCTATGTCAATCTAGTCATACATGTTAATCAATGAGTTAAACTCTGTTAAGTCGTTGGTTTTCCTGGCTGATTCGGGAACCGATTCCGTGATTTAGAGTACTATGGAATATGAGTATTTGAAGAAATGTTTCCTAGCATTTGGAAAAAAAATGTGCTTTATCTTTGTGTCTTTTTGAATATTTTTTATTTTTTTTAGATTTTGAAAATTCTATCATGAAGGTTCTCTAAATTTAATGATTCTACTAAAGGTGGAGGTACTCTATAAAAACCTAGATCCATGTTAATTGAACTTAAATCTCCTGTCCAAGTAGATATCGACATATCTCGTAATTCAACATTCTCGTAAATAACTTTTTAAAATTGATAATACAAAGATATGTCTCCGTTCTTCCTTCTTACACTATTACTGATAATAGATATTTATAGCACCTGCGTTCTGTCAGCTACCTGGTCTTAAGTGTTGGATAAAGTAGTTAGGTAACTAATGAAGCAGGATGCTAAGAACGGTAATCTCTTTCTTATTGATACCGTGGTACCGTTACGACGCCCAAGACTATTGGGCTGGGAATATAGAAACAAGAGTTATCTAGCATTCTCCCATTATCTCCTCAAAGATTATATTCTTTACAGTGTTTTTTCATTATATGCAGAGGCGTAGCTAGGGTGGGGGAGGAGGGGGAGAATGTGAAAATCCCCCGGGCCCCCACTTGAGAGGGGCCCCAAAATGAGTGTTTTTTTACATTAAAAATTAAATATTACGCAAATTGCATGGGCCCCAAAAGAGGTCAAGCCCCTGGGCCCCCAAAAAATGGAAAATTCATAGCTACGCCCCTGATTATATGCATAAATATTAAATAGCATGAATAATACACACACACACACACACACACATAGACACTCAGAGAGGGAGAGGGAGACGCGGTGGCTGAGTGGTTTGGAAGTCCCGTGTTCAAATTCTGGTGAATACTAGGATTTTTAATTTCGTAACATTTAGGGTGCCTCTGAGTTCACCCAGCTCTGATGGGTACCTGATGATAGTTGGGGGAAAGTAAAGCGGGTTGATAATTATGGTGGTCACATGACACCCTCGTTAACCGTGAGCCTTAGAAACAGTTGATCTTTACAATATCTAGAGAGAGAGAGAGAGTGAGAGAGAGAGAGAGGGGGAGAGTTAATGTTGTGTGCCATTTACGGGCTATCTTCATGGACTGAAAGGGAATTTATTACTCTCTCACCTCTCTCAATTCTCTCATCTCTCTACTAGTCTCTACCTCTTTCTGTCATGCACACAAGCTAACTTTTTCTCTGTCTCTCTCTTTCTCATCTGTTTTGAGGGTCGACTAGGCTGACTTGTGTCCAGCCCAACGACGATTTGTCGTTAAACATTCTTTAACTAGTGTTAGGTAATCATAACAGTTTGGTCTAAGGGGTTTTCTCACAAATCCAAAGTGTAAAATGTTATCCAGGTCTAGCAGCAGGAAACTAACAGCTTTACAATCAAAATATGTTCACACATGATTCAAGTTCTAATTATCTCCTCATTCAAATATTGGCTTGAACTATTATTATTCCATGAACAGGTGTGTACAAGGTATGAGATAAGAAAACGGAACACTTATTTTTGTTGGAACATAACTCTCAATGGGAAGTTAATTGGTAATATAGTATTCATTTACATTCCAAACTCCAGCCCTTAAAAAAAAAAAAGTTTCAGTCCTAGCTGAACCTTAAATTAGAAAAGAAATTACACCAACATAGCCTACAAGAAAAACATGAAAAATACTTTAAAAAAAAAGCATTTACGAAGTGTAATTTATCAATTAGTTTGGATCAGCTATGTCATTAAATTTGTAGGCTAATAGATCCAGAACAAGAATATTAAAATGTGCGGTTAGAAATATTTTTACCAATTGTTTTTGTTTAGCGCTATTTCATTCTTTTAGATTTCTCAATAGGCTACGCTATGAATCTTATGATTCTATCATTTTTCTGAGAAAGAAATGGATATTTGTGTGAATTTTAACCATTATCGCTTTTTAAATGCATTTAATTAAAAAAATTGTGGTCAACGAACTTAATTCGAACTCATGGCTCAGGCCTCTTCAAGCAGACATTCTCTCCATGCAGATGTGAGGTGCTTAAGAAAAATGAAGATTGTATAGGTATCAATTGTTTGTTTCAAACTTAGGCCTACTTCAAATCGGTGACCTATAGAGGGGACTAATTCGGCTTTTACCATTATTTCAGTCAAGTACTATTTCTTTCTCTTGTTCGAGAAACCAATTAAAATATGAGAATATTGTTTTTCACTTTTTAAGAACAGCAGAATCCTATTTCTAAACTCTTCCGGTAGTAGATTAAAAGTATTATTAATTTAGATGGCAGTGTTGTTCTTTCAATAGAATGACATTATTTTATTAATTTCCGAGTCTTTCCTATCTTTGTACTTTCTTGTTTTGTCTCTTTATATTAAAATAACTTATATGCTACTATCAAATATTGGGGGCGCGGTGGTCGAATGGTTAAGCTCTTGGCTTCTGAACCTGAGGTTCTGGGTTTGAATCCCGGTGAAGACTGGGATTTTGAATTTCGGGATTTTTAGGGCGCCCTTGAGTCCATCCAACTCTAATGGGCACCTGACTTTAGTTAGGGAAAGTAAGGGCGGTTGATCGTTGTGCTGGCCACATAACACCCTGCTCGTTAACCGATGGCCAAAGAAAAAGATGACCTTAATATCATCTGCCCCATAGATCGCAAGGTCTGAAGGGGACACTTTTTTTTTACTATCAAATATTACCTAACACTAATTTGAAGCTTCAGGTATTGGATCCATCATACACATCTGAGGTTTCAGCATTGCAGTCACAGTTGAGGTTGGGAAATTATATAACTACTTCTGATGCAGCTACCGGCTACCAAACACTCACGTCTTCATTGTGTATTTTGTATCTTTTTTATATAACTTTGCTACAAATATAAAGAAAAAAAAATACTCTAACGAATATAGGCCTAGGCCTAAATGCCTTGAATTGTTTAAATCGGCACTATTTAAGCCATGCCGTGTCACAAAATAGGCCACAAGGTCTGAAAGTGGAACTTTACTTAACTTTTACGTGCCACAAAAGTCCATGTTAATTAGATTAAAATCTAGCGGTTATTATTTCAAAATTTATTAATCGAAGAAAATGTGTAATACTTATGTAGAGATATCATTGTCAACTACTATTTAACTAGATACCTTGTTTTAAGTTGCAAGAGAAAGAGAGACAGAGAGAGAGAGAGAGAGATGTATTTAAAATGTTTTGAAATTACTTCTGGAGAAAACAATCAAATATAGTTTTTTTCTGCTTCAAATGTTGCAAACATATTTGATGACCCAGAACCTATCATCAATCTTAAAGCTTGTCTTATATGCTTTGTTCATTTAAGTGATAGAACCCAATGCAAGCTGTAGATTGACAACTCTTTTCTTTTGTTTCACGCAATGCCTTGATTTTTCTGCCTGAACTAAAACGACTATAAATTAACTTGTTTTTGTGGATAAAGGAGACACACACACACAAAGAAATAGACACAACTACAAACACTCTCACACACACACACACACACACCTGAACTTCTTGAGCTGGTAAACTAGTCATGTTGTTCACAGTTCATTACACTCGCTGCTCGACCCACATCTCAATTTCTTCCCCATTACAAAAGCATAAATAGAAGCTATGTATTTTTTTTTTAAATATAGGTTTTTAAATAGTTGTGGGTCTGTGGTTAAAGCATACAGGGCACTTCGAAAATAACATTATCTCATTATATGCGCTTCTTTTTTCATTAAGCCCCTCGGTGTAACCACCACCTCACCATTCCTCCTGCTCTTCGTTCATTTATTTTACGTCTTATTTGCTAAGACCTGGTGTTCCAGGGGTGGGATAAGAAGCATGTGTGTACTTTCCATAGATGATAGACTAAGAAGTGCTGGCGTCGTATACAAGGTGTGAATACATACCAAACGCCACAGAAGAGTGTTTGCCCAGACCGAACAATTAAAAGCAGCTGCTGGTTGTTAAAGAGGCATATCCTCGCAGGAAGTTCAAGGGTTCTCTAAAGGAGGAGATAGAAAATAGCAGAAACACACAATCAGGGAACACCAAACAGGGAACGTTTTACAAGGAACACACAAAAAGGGAGCACACAACAGGGAACGCAAGAACATTTCTGTGTGCTTTTTGTGACAATAGTTAAAATAGTTTTTTCCTAATCTCTCACGTATCTTTTGAGAAATAACTAAAAAGTATACTGGAAAAAAACTTGGCAGTGGCATAAGAATATAATTTGTACAAAGCTTATATCAACTCACTCTGGCTGTCTGTCTGGTAAAAAGTGTGTACACGTTAGTTGTCCCACACCCATTTTGAGATAAAGCTGAAACTTCGGACAATTATTTATTGACTTAGACAAGACTTGCATCAATAAAAAAAGGTAACCAATTGGACAATTAATTACTGGTAATTCATTATTTTATTTAATAGAAACAATGGAACTAATATCTCAATATTTAGATATCTGGCTAACTTTGTTGGGTTTAGTCCCCTTAAATAATTGTCAAGGCTATTTCTCTCTCACGCATTCTCTGATCAAGTTGATACTTTCAACAATTATTTATTGTACCTAACAAAACATGAATAACTAAACAAAATACTAAATTAGTTATTGGTTATTGGTAATTATTTATTTTGTTTGATATAAAGAAATAGCTTGTACATTATTGGTAGATATAATTTTAAGGACGGAGTTCTTCCCCTATATTTTTTTTAAAGGATTTTAAAAATATTTTGCTTGTTTAACTTTATAAAGAAAATAATATTTTGTTTAGCCTTTGAGTAATAGAATTACGTGCATCTATGTATCTATTTTGAGAGATTGTTACTAAGATTTTTTTCCAAGATAAAAATTATCTGCGAATAATATGGTAATGTGATTATGAAAGTATGTACATATGTCAGCTCTGTTAGACATTCACTTGGCTTTGATACACAGTTGTTTTTTTTTTTTACCTTTTTATTGTTAAACCGACACTGTATTAGTCGCCAGAGCTTGCATTACGTTAAATGAATTGGAATCACAACATAAAATTTAAGATCATTGAAAAAAAGATTGAAGAAAATTCAAACAGTCAGTTTGACAATACATTGTCATAAGCAACATAGATTGAACTCTTGGTCAAACTTTCCAGTTGTCAATAAATTGTGATCTGATTCCTGGTGGAAACGGCACACATGAAATTGTTCAAATGCATAAAGAAGGGAAACATTCAGGGCCGGCACTAACAAAGTGCTTGGCTCTATGCAAAACGGATTGCGCGGGGACCAGTCTGGGCAGAGATAAGTATAACGTCAAAATTAAGATTTTGTATTAGAAAATACATTCGTCTTTGCATTAAATTTTTATTAAATGAAAGCAGATAATGCCGTTGTTTCTATCGCGCGTAGGATTAGCAACCCCAATTTTTAAAAATTAGTTTTCAGATTTTAATAATTTAAGGAGTTTTCCAGGACTATATTTTTTTTTTTGCAATTACAGGAGATTTCCAGAAGTCCCTGAAAAAATAAGGAGGCCGCGAAAGCCTTGTTATTATATAAAAAATTATGATGAAAATTAAAATTATAATTTAAAAATTAAACCTATAATTAGCGCGGTGCCTATGAAAGTGCGGGGCCCATGCTACCGCTTAAGTTGCATCTAGCAAATTTTCTCTCACTGTTAACACCATTTTCGAGCTGAAGATTTCAGTGGGTTTCCTCAGATAGAAGACGGTTTTTTGGGACCTGAAGGAGCGAGCAATGAAGACGACCGCGATTACCATTTGCAAACAACTGATTTAAGCTTGATTACGTGACTACAGATGTCGTCACTTCATCTGGATTCTAGTCTCAATGTTAGGTTTATGTCTGTGTTGTTCCTAACTTGTCCTGTGCAGGAGATTTCAATCCTAGAGCCTACTGAGCTGTAGGATATTGATCGAAAACATTGGTTTAAATTCATTGGAATTTGAAGATAAGTAATGACAACGTCTGCAAGTTGGACAGGAAAGGAACATATACCACTAGCCTCCCATCCTTTCACCAAACCATCAAGTACTCTTACTTCAAACTCAATAAACCTTTGGTCCAGGCAGCTTAAAGAGCTAGTTCTGACCCTCCCACCCTGAGCGAAGTTATGGAAAAACTCGTAAAAATATCCACTTCTTCACTTATTAACTTTCATCTACATTTCACCGACTCCCCCCCCCCCCCCGGTCCCTTCTCTTTCTTTAGTCTATTCAAAAAAGACTTTCACGTTTTTTTTTTATGATTATTATTTTTGAAGAAAGTTTCCCCCCAAAAAAGTCTGTCGTTACCATCAATCACCCACAATTTCAACTGTCTCGTTTAGAGCTAATTTGGTTGCAATGATACTCCTGCTTTGGGGGAGAGCAACGACTCAGTCTCGGTCTCGATAATCGTTTAGCGTTTAATAGCTATTGCAAAAACATATGCGAGTAGTTTCCCTTGTCAGTTAGCTCACCTTTGCTTCTCTCCCTTTTGCGCATCTCGAGGCCTGACTTTCTGGGCCAGTAAATAAAATATAGCGTCCCTTCATAAGAGTATTGAGGAGGATGAGGAGAGAGAGGAGGTAACTTGAGATGAGGAATGCACTGAGAGGAGGGAGGCAGTGGGTTGTCATAAAGACTTACTGGAATGGAACATCTTACTATTTTTTTAACGCGGATGTGATCTCCAGGTTGGGCTCATCACTCAGTGGATGCAGACTTCAAGAGCATTCTGAAGGAGTTGATTATGACGACATCCTAACAGACAGATTAGTTTCAATGGCGTGCACGCCGTCCTGCCCCCTGCCCTTTACCTGGTGGCAAACATTTCTTCTGGGAGGTAAGAACTTCAGGCAGGGCTCATTTGGTGGAAATGCAGATATAGAAACAAAGGTTATGCAAGCGACTTTGGTTCGATTCTCAACAGTTTTATTACATTAAATTGTATCCATGTTTTTTTTTTTCTGTGTCATTTCAAAGTAAAATAATCTTGGGTCTTCTTTTCAAATATTTTTCTCTACTTTCTCTTCAAATATCATCTTTCCAGTGTATAAGTTATATACTATGTTTACTCACATTATAAGTAATATTACAACTATAATTTTATGTTACTTTTTCAAACTTTGATATTTAAAAAATTGTTTATGACATCAATTTTGTGATAGTCACTCTGTACATGTCAACTAATTGAAATGTGCATGTTGATCTCTTCAATGGTATAAACTTTCTTACATCATAAACTACTCGTTAATAAAGTCACAATGTTTCCACATCTTAATGATGTACTATGTTTGGTACACATATTAGTTGGCAAGAGCAATCCCTCGATATAGCTCATGTGACATTTCACTTTCTTGATTTTGACACTTGACTTTCTTGACTTATGTTGTCGCTAGTTCAAATCTCTCCCAGTTTGCATTTATTTTTGTTAATTTTCAAAAAATGTTGTTGTTTTTTTTTTAGCATTGTAACCAATGACAACGATAAGACAGGAAGTATATGTATCCTGAAAGTTTAGCATTAAATTAGGTGAATCACAGATTCTATGGATAAGGGAAAATATACTGGTTACCGCTAGAACATAAAGAGCATGGTCATGTATGTAACAGTTGAAGATTGGGTAACATTTTAGTGGCTTAAATCGGGATTATAAAAAATGTTTTCGTTACCAGCATCTACATCCCAAATGAAACAATTTCAAGTTTATATTTTAAAAAAATGTTTAAATATTCCCACGAAGTTGGGATCATCCTTGCCTCACCCTGACATCCACTCTATGTACGCCATCAATAATATGGCCGCTTTGAAGTTTATCTAATGGAAAGTACATGCTGGTCCGAACAGTGATGTTAAAGAGGGGGAAAGGTGGGGGAATACACTAGTCCAATGTTGGGATCCACCCGCCCCTTGTTTTGATTGGACGATGTGAGCAGACGTATGATACGGCACTTGCCAACCGATTCACCTGACAGATAAGTCTTTCCTTTCTGTTTTTTTTTCTCTTCCTTTTTATTTATAGTCGTTAGAGAGGCGGATGGAAGCTATAAGAGAAAACTGTTTTGTCGGGGTTGAGGAGTGGTGCGCCCCCCTTCCCGCCGCAGCGGGGGAACCGAGGGCGCTGATAGTGACAGGCAGATTTTGAAGATTTTGTTAATAGGAAGGAATCCTTTTTAGAAAAACATATTTATCTAAAGGAATAAAGATATTTGTGAGAGATGTAGGTAGAGAGAAACGATGTGTTCGTACTAAAAGGAAGATGTGTGTGTGTGAGGATAGGCAAGATATGAAGGCCAATGTTTTAGGTGCAAAAGAAAGTGGGGAGATGTATTAAAAGGGACTTTTATTGAACTCGGTGGGAGGCCACACAAAATGTTGGGCTTTCCCGAAATGCAATGCATATTTTCACAGAAATCAACGAGTATTTGTCATAAAATGCATTTATTTCCATAGTTTAACTTTATTAAATTTATTAAAATTTATTTATTATGTTTATTTGCCTTATAGAGGTATTGTTTATAATGAATAATTCACTACGTATGGCTTATCGTTATCATTTTTTGTACCTTATAATTTTTTTTAATAATAATTTGCGAGTTCAATTTTTTATCTATTTAAAAAAGAAGAAGAAGTAAATGCTGAATTATTGCTATACTGTTGCTATACTGTTGCTATATTGTTAGGTTTTATTTTTTGTTATAAAGTCTTAAGATTAAAAAAACAACAACTAAGCACTAGGAAGCTGATCTAAAGTTTGCGGTGGTGGCCTGGCCTCAAGAAGTTCAACTCTCAACGTTTACCTGACATGAGTATAAGAAAATCAAGACCATGACCTACAAGACAAACTCCAGCAGCAACAGTTACGTTTACATTGATTTTTCTTATGGACCGCTAAGCCTTCAATTGAGAACTTGACTTTTCTTTAACTAGACTTTATTATGTATTTTATCGACGTATCAAAATGTCTTCAACAAAAGTATAATCATCATAAAATACTTGATAAAAACACCCGGTAATGAATAAGATTAGAAAACGAAAGACACAAGTTGAAAACTTCAGCCTTTGACCTTCAAACCCTAACTCATAGCAAAGGATCCAGAAATAAAAATTAAATAACAACATCGTCACGGAGTTTTTAACTGAGACAGTCAACTATTGTTACCATGGAGTCTACAGTCTAATGAGCCTGGAGGTCACGGCTAACAGCTGAAGTTTTGTCTCAGGAAACAGTCGTCTGCTTGTTGGCGCTCAAAACAACGAGATAGAATTATTGAAAACTGTCGTGGTGGGAGTTCTAAGTCTGGAAAGCGCGTTTTTAAATGTCTTGAGTGGTTAACATAACTTAAACATTCACCATTTGTTCTTGCGAAGTTTGTCTGTTGTAAAGTGTAAAGTATTACGAGATCAATAAAGAAAGAAACATATCGTGTTTCTAGTTGTCATATAATACACCCCACCCCACACCTGGCCTTGTGTTCCATAGGGCAGATGACGCAGAGCTCATCTAATTTTATGGCCTATTGTTAAAAGGATGTCATGTGACCAGCATAACAACCAACCATCTTTAATTTCTCCAAAAGTTGTCAGGCACTCATAGATGTGAGTGGCGTCATGGACGTATGACACGTCCTGAAACAATCTTAAGCTCAAAATTCCCTCATTTCGAAAATCAAGTGTTTTACCCCTTGGCCACGAAGTAATTTATATTACAGAAATCTGATCATATCATGTTTTGTTTAGGTTTGATATTCTGATCACATCATGTTTTTTGTTTATGTTGGATATTCTGATCACATCATGTTTTTTGTTTAGGTTTGATATTCTGATCACATCATGTTTTGTTTAGGTTGGATATTCTGATCACATCATGTTTTGTTTAGGTTTGATATTCTGATAACATCATGTTTTGTTTAGGTTGGATATTCTGATCACATCATGTTTTATTTAGGTTTGATATTCTGATCACATCATGTTTTGTTTAGGTTTGATATTCTGATCACATCATGTTTTGTTTAGGTTTGATATTCTGATCACATCATGTTTTGTTTAGGTTTGATATTCTGATCACATCATGTTTTTTGTTTAGGTTTGATATTCTGATCACATCTTGTTTTGTTTAGGTTTGATATTCTGATCACATCATGTTTTTTGTTTAGGTTTGATATTCTGAT
>JADKLZ010028958.1:0-16472 GCA_021533235.1 Biomphalaria straminea | reverse complement strand
TCCCTGTCATTTCATCTTTGGTCATTTCATCTTTGGTCATTTCATCTCCGGTCACTTCATCTTTGGTCATTTCATCTTTGGTCAT
Organism: Biomphalaria straminea; assembly: GCA_021533235.1. Taxonomy (NCBI): domain Eukaryota; kingdom Metazoa; phylum Mollusca; class Gastropoda; family Planorbidae; genus Biomphalaria; species Biomphalaria straminea. The sequence continues at coordinate 16,387 of JADKLZ010028958.1, read as the reverse complement.
TTCATCTCCGGTCATTTCATCTTTGGTCATTTCATCTCCGGTCACTTTATCTTTGGTCACTTCATCTTTGATCACTTCATCTTTGGTCACTTCATCCACGGTCATTTCATCTTTGGTCACTTCTCCGGTCACTTCATCTTTGGTTACTTTATCTACAATTATTTCATCTTTGGTCACTTATATCTCCGGTCACTTCATCCCCAGTTATTTCATCCCGAATTAAATATTGTTTCTTACACATTGTAACATTGTGTTGTTAAGGGTTTGCCTTTGAGTACTCATTTCATCTAATATATAAATATGCTTTTTTAGAATACTATTTGATATTTTCGGATGTTATTATAGTGTTCCCTACTCTCTTCAGACTTATGAAATGAAAGAATATATCTCAATAGGTAGAATATATATTGAATGCAGAGTTTGTATTTAGTTATTGTGTTTCTGTTTGTTGTAGGGATATGAATATTATCCTGCGCATATCGTGCAATGTTATTAACAAAGGCCAAGTGTGGTGGAAGTAAGGAAAATCTTTTGAGAGATAAAAGTACAGTTAGAATAATTATGATCATGCTTCTCTGCGCTCATAATTTAACATCAAAGACCAAGGTGTGTTGAAAGTACTGGAAATCTTTTTAGAAATGACAACGATTAGAATACTTTATGATATGATCATGCCGCTGATAAATTATCTCCTGACGGTCATCTTTCACTTTACCTTTATTTTTCAATCGTTTGTTTCTTGAATATGAGCGTGCCATTTCAAACCCTGATATAACGTTTTATTTATCCTTATAAATGCTTTCTATAGACCACTAGGTCTGAAAGGGGAACTTTACTTTTTTTTTTTTTTATAAATGCTTATTTCAAGAAATACGCAACACTGGTAAAGAAATTTGATCAATAGCATATCTTATTGATTTCAATTGACACGCAAAAAACAATTTTTCATTAGCTCTATATCTATAGATGTAAAATTTATAAATGTTTGATAACATTATATTTTATTCTTATTTAGTAATGCATAATTCTATTTGTCATATAAATAAAAATAAATATATGAAAATTGTTAATTTCATATTTTTACAATTGTTATTTGATGAATTAGTGGATGAAGTGACCAGGGCATGAAGTTACCAGGGGATGAAGTCACCAGGGGGATGGATTGACATGAGGATGGAGTGACCAGGGGATGAAGTCACCAAGTGATGATTGACCAGTGGATGAAGTGACCATGGGATGTAGTGACCAAGGGATGAATTCACGAGGATAGAAGTGACCAGTGTATGAAATCACCAGAGGATGAATTGACCTTGAACCAGAGCTTAAGGGCTGATAACTGGCCTTAATATTTAACAGATTTCACAGAATATGTATACCCATAACTATTTATTTTTGTTATATCCTTAATCAATTACATGATTCCACTCTAAAACGTGCCATATATGAATAGTTCCATTTCGCAAACGTTACTCTAAGATTACTTGTGTCACCAAGTCATGAAAACCTTCTTATACTAAAAAAGATAGGACCAAACTTATGAGTTTCTTCAAGGGAAAAATATAGATCTATGTCCTGTGTCATATGTTAAGACAATACTATGGTTTTCAAATATTTAATCAATGTGAAATGTCAATTCACTCCATTTGTAAAGAATGAAAGTACATGACCAGCCCCAGTGAACCAAAAAAAAACCTCCCACATTGATGATATTTGTATAAAAAAGGCAATAGCCTACCTCCTTTAAAAACTTATAAAGCGATTATTTATCTCTTTATAACTAATGAATGTTAGATTTTATAAAATAAAACATTTTTACCTCGCACATTCCATCCTCGCTAGAAAGAATCATTGTTAAACGAATGCATAGATCTACTTCATTTTATACCAATAACAGGCCTTTAGATCTACACCTTGACAACGATGCGCACAATTTTCCTGAACAATAATTCAAAAAACTCTTCAAGGAATGTTGAAATACACAGAGGTATATTTTCTCATTCTTTTGCCAAATTTAAGTTTCTTTATTTTTCTACATTTTTCTCAGTATGGTCAACCAGCTAGTAAATTTTTTTCCCAACAAGAAACAGCAAGTGTTGGAATATTCTTTAGAGCCGTTTTAGAGATCCGTGTCAAGGTTTTTTCCACCTACCCACCCTGAAGGTTTCATGAAGTTATACGATGAGTAGAGGTATAGCATTAAAAATCATTTGAAAAAAAGTAGCGGCGGGATAAATTAAAACAATTGTCAGTTAATTTAGAAAATCTATGCGTTTAATTCTAAGTTAAAAAAATGTAAGTAAAATGTTAAAAACAAACACCAATTTTGTTACCAGCGAAGTGAATTTTATTGAACGGAAATCAAAACCAATAAAACATTATGTGTTGGCTCAGTCCACTATTCCAACTATAAGTAGGAACATATAGGAATGAAAGAAAGAGAAATTTATAAGATATTGAATTGAAACTCTGTACATGGCAGCTTTTGACCTGGCCTGCGGCAAGCAGTTATCACTCGTTGACTGTGAATTATCCGATCCATCTTCATTGAAGCCCACGGTATCGTAGTCATGGAAATGGACACATTCAGGAATGCAAGGAGCCTCTTTAGTCATCTTGACTTCACTAAATAACGAAATACAGACACAAGCAATCATCTTGGACTGATTGACAGTGGTATTGACTTCCATCATGTGAGGCTCATTTCGATCATTTATCTTTATATCCACTGATGTGATCTCTGGCAAATGGTCGACAACAGCAATATGGTTATAAGGCCACAGAAGAAAAAGGTTCTTTATTTTTCTAACAATGGTCAAAACTGTTTTATAATGAATAATCAAACTTTGCTCCTTTAATTTAATTATCATTCTGTCAGGGACGTACACAGCTATTTCAACGAAAAGAATTTCTTTCTGGAGGCGACGATCGTAATGGTTTAGAAAAGAGAGCCACTCGCCGACAGCTTCGAACTCGGTATACGCTGACAGTAGACATCGAAGAATTTGTGACAGATATTGCCTCTCTTTGAAATTTAAAGTTCCGATGGTCAACCCTAACCTGAGGACATGTAGTTGCTTGCATTCGCCGTCCGCTCGTTTGTGAAAACCGGCGCTGCATGAGACGATGTCGCATCGGTAATGATCAGGAAATGTCGTCAAAGAATTATTCTCTCTCACAGAGCATTGAAGTTTGGACCAAAGAGAAGCAGTTCCAGGCAGAGCCGAGAATATGATATTATCATCCCTGAAAGATCCGATAATGCTGAAATAGAAATTGTGTTTGTCTTTGACAGTCCCCATGGAGACGGGAACAGCACCGTGATAGCCGTTGCACTCAGCGCAGTATTTGTTGTTGAAGTATTTTTTTAAGACACCTTCAGTTGTTACGTACGATGTAATAGTCGGACACAATTTCTCGTCATTTGAAGATCCGAGCAAACCTGATTTGCAGTTTCTGATACTGTTTTGAATGCACCGAGGGGAAGCAGAGGGTAAGTCCGAGGGAGGAGAAAAAGAGTACGTAAAGAGTTCATCTTTTTTTTCTATCACAGACTGTCTATTGTTCCAGAAATCCAGGTCGTTGAAATACGCTGACCATTTCAGTGGGAATGAGTGCTCCCGTTTGTTGCAGTTGAAAACATGTATGTTTTTAAAAGTCACACCAGTTGACCTATCAGTCACGTGAATCTTGCTGAGTATGTCATTTACGATTCCCTTATGTGGCCCGACATTATTGCTTGTATCATTGTCCAAAATGCTAAATGAAGAAACATTGACTTGTGCATTTTGATGGCAGCCTGAAATGACCAGGTATTCGTCAGAAGTGCATTCCGTTTCTAAATCAAGCAGGTCAGAGAATTCCCGTTCACCGAGCTGATAAATAGGTAAGCAATTATCTTGTATATCTTCACAACAGTTTCTGTACACAACACACTTAGCCGAACAGGAACACGGGATAGAAATGTCGTCCCCACAGCGGTCTTTGCATGATTCTATTTGACCTCGTTCTTGTGTTTCCGGTGTGGTGTTACTTTCTCTAATCTCTTCATTCTTATCTAGTGACTTAGAGAGTCTTGTTTTGTCGTCAGTTGCTTCAATGGTCGTAAGTCTTGCTCTTTTAAGATTCTTCGTTTCCTTCAAAGCTGTTGTTGTTATGTGTTTGTCATGAAACGTGGTTATAGCTGTTTCCTGTTTTATTGCATCTTGAAAGGCTGTTGTAGCTGTTTCCTGTTTAATTACATCTTGGAAGGCTGTTGTAGTTGTTTCTTGTTTCAAATGATCATCTGACTTGGACATTTCTGTGTTCTGATTCATGGGTTTATATGACGTAGGCTTTACCGAGCCCGTATTATATGGTGTAGTTTTTTCTGGATTCCATTGGTTACGTGGCTTCAACATTGCTTGGTCCTGAACAATACGGTCAACAGATGTGTGGGATGTGCCCTTAGTCAAAGGGTCATTTAACGTGGCTAATGCTGTATTGGGAACCAAGAGATCCACTGATGTCACCTCTACAGTGTCCTTATCTATGATGTCATCTGGCGTAGACATTGTTGTGACCTGAATGATTAAGTCGTCCTTTGAGAACATTGTCTTGTCCGGATTGATTAGGTCTTCTGTTGATGCCATTGTTGTGTTCAGAATGATTACGTTCTCTATCGGCGATATTGTTGTGTCTTGATATTTTAGGTCATCCTTCGAGAGCATTATCTTGTCATGAATGATTAGGTCATCTTTTGAGGACATAATCTTTCCCTGAATGATTAGGTCATCTGCCGACGATAATGTTGTGTCCTGTATCATTAGGTCATCCTTCGAGGACATTATCTTGCCCTGAATGATTATGTCATCTGTCGACGACATTGTCGTGTCTTGAAATATAAGGTCATCTTTCGATGACTTTGTTGTGTCTTGAATGATTAGTTCATCCTTCGATGGCATTGTTGTGTCCTGAATGATTAGTTCATCTTTCGAGGACATTGTTGTGTAATGAAGCATGATGCCTGACTTGTCAACAGCTGTTTCTTCTTTTGTAAGTTTCAAAGTGGTTGACGTTGCTGAATCTTGTTTCATTAATGTCTTAAGTATTGTTACATCATTTGTTACATCATTTGTTACATCACTTGATAAAGTTCTTGATGTAGGAAGTGAGCATGATTCCCAGAATTCTTTTAAAAAACAGACAAAAATAATCACAAACTTTGCCGACGTGTTCATGCTCATAGAGTCTCATTAAAAGCCCAAATATAGAAACTGTGGCAGGATTCTACCAATCTTAAGCAAAGTGAGTCACTTTATAACACTGTAGACGTTCTATAATGGACGATTGTCGAATCCTTTAGTAGCTTGTTCTATACATTTGATTTTAAAAGTTAACTTCACACTATCAAATTTTTTTATTTTTTTTTTGAATTTCTAATATTGACCAAAACTATTAAATTACAATTTATTTAATAAGAAGAATGCTCGGATATTTGTTTACACATTTTCGCATCAGGTGAAATGCGACGCTATGATTGCTTCTAGACAAAACAATTTGTTTTCTTCCCTCGATCAGTTTAATATTTTTCTGTAGAGTGTAATTAATAGTTTAATCTTCGTGACTACTACTTCTACTTTACTTTTTTTTATCACAATCTTGTTGGTTTTATTTCTTTGTATTTACCATTTCTCTAGAAGCAGTAAATAAAATAATGGAGAATAAAAAAAAAGATGTTGAAAAATACCAAAATTAAAACAATAAAAAATGACTAAATTTAATTTTACACATTTTTAATGTTTTTCAAAATGAGAAAAAAAGGAAACGTCTCTAAAACACTTGATTCTCAATAGATATGTGGATATGTTAGTAAATATCACTAGTTAAGATGTTGAAAAATGTTTTTCACAATAAAACGTAATAACTTTGTCATGTTAAGATCAAATGAAAATGCATATTCCGTTTTATAATTATAAGTAAAATGTTTGTTTAGTTTTACATGTTTCGGAAATTCCTTCAGAGTTGAAGATAGTTATTTCCTAGTCCAAACCTCCCGCAGGACGACGGGGGATGGGAGCGGGCAGGGTTTGAACCCGGAACCATAGGTAAATCGATACGACAGTCCAGCGTGCAAACCACTTGAACAGGCAGCCATCCTCTGTCTTGTCGTGTGGTAAGCGCTTCGTACTATCGTCAAGATTGTCCGTGGTTTCAACCCTGCCAGCAAACCTTTCTCTTAATGTCCTGAGGGTTTTTTGGACTAAGACTTACTAATCTTCAGTACTGACATCTACTTTTTGTCAATAGAGCGTAAATATTACGTACAACTAACTAACGCAGTGCTTCCTCCATGGTCTCACTCTCTACAAATTTATAAACATATAAAACATATAAAATATGCATTTTTGTACTAAAAAAAGATGTTGAAAATAACAAAATGGACTAAAATTGCATATTAAATAATTGAAACTTTTTCTTATGGTAGGATAATTAGATTAAAACGAACGACCCGCGGCGTAGAATACACCCTTCCCCTCTTTTTCAGAGCCTAGTTCTCTGTCACCGCATAACATTACGTGGGGTAACTCTAGTCCGACTTGCAGAAATAAAACAGTTATCCCTGACTTTGTTTTTATTGTGGTGTACCGCATGGTTTGGCCACGAGGACAAATATATATAGAGACAAACAATTATTCCATTTACTTCTTTTAATATATGACTTGCTATAAGACTGGATGCTTATTAATAAATTAATAATTAGTAATAATTTAAAAGTTTATTTTTATCAAAGCTTTCGAAAAATTGTCGGGGCCTCCACAAACCGGGCCGGTCTTAGGCCTCTGCAACCTATGTGGTCGCACTGGGCCCCGCGCTTTCATAGGCCCCGCGCTAATTCAAGGTGTAATTATTAAATTGCAAAATATATACGAAAAATTCCTGGAAATTCCTGGAAATATCCCGAATTTATTAAAATCTCCTGAAAACTCTAAAAATTCCGCAGAAAAATAGACTTAATTATCATTTGTGGGTGTACTTCATTGCCAAAAAAACGCCAATCCTATGCGCGATAAAAAGAAGACATTGTCAGCTTTCATGTAATAGAATCTAATAATCGGGCGAATTTTTACCTTAATCTGAAGTTCTCACACTTTATTTACTTTTATAGTCACTGGCACGTAAATATCCCATTGATTATAAGGTTCGTAAAGTAAAGGTTAATTTGATCGCAATTTTTAATTTTTAATCGATTTTATTATCCTCATTCCCACACAAACTAGGCCCCGCGCAATCAGTTTCGAATAGGGCCCCGCAATTGTTAGGACCGGCCATATCCACAAAAATTCTGCCCAGGGTCTTCCATTTACACAAATCCGGCCCATTGCCTACACATAAACAATTCTATTCTGAATCTCTAGATATCTAGATACTTATACCTTGTTACAAACTACAGCTATAAAAGAAATATGTAATAAGTAATGACCAAATGATAAAAAAAATGTTGAGAAATGAAAGTTTCTGTAAAAGTATTATTAAGTCATTTAACAGAAGGCAAGAGAGCCGCTGGTCGTCCCTTTTTACGGTATACAGATGTATGCAAACGCGACATGAAGCTCTTCAAATCGACAATTAAAGCTGAGAAAAAGCGGCACTGGATAGATCTACATAGAGAGAGCATAAAGAAAGAGTTTATGATTGAAGATGCCATACACAACATTAGTAGAAAGAATGGTGAAAATACACAGGCCCTTGGTGATTACATATGCCCAACCTGTGACCGTAGTTGTGTATCAAGCATTGGCCACTTTAGTCACTCTAGAAGTTCCAATAGGATAAAATCAATACTTCATACGTAAAATGCCACAAATAATTAAGTCAAAGCATTTTTATTATGCCGGCAACGTGATTTCAATAAAAAAATAATAATAGTAAGTACAACTTTACAGGGAATTAATCCTATCTAGACTAGCAGCATGTATTTAATGTTGTTATTGCCCTTTAGCAAAATTTCGTAGCTAAGAGCATACAATTACTTTCATTAATATTTCATAAAGCATGTATCGTTTGGAACGCTTATAATGATCTCTGACACAGCAACTACACCAACTCTTGAGTCCAGACCATTTAACCAATGGCAGATAGGAAAGATGGGCACATCTTACCTGTGAGAGTACAGGCAAAATGATCGAAGATAGACCAGAGAGATATGCATGTCTACCTTAGAGTACAGAGCAGATGACCAAAGACAGACATGAAAGATTCTGTGTTGCCCACTCAGACTAAATAGTCGTAGAGAAGACTGCATAGATTTTGATGAAGATTCAAATTTTTTATAAATTGTTCACATTTTTAATTCTTCTTGTTAAAAAAATGTGTAGTGGCTTTAGACAGCCTCCGCAAATTATGTACGTGAATTGACCTCTTTGGAGGCCCCTGCGTTTTGCGTAATATTTCATTTATAATTTTTAAAAAACACTAATTTGGGTGTCTCCCTCAGGTGGGGGAGGGGGTTTTCAAATTCTTCCCATCCTAGCAACGCCACTGCAGAACAGCCCTATTTGAGAAAAGCCATTACGGGCTGGGCTGAGCCTGTGTTCCCATATCTTGCTATCAAGGTTTTACAGTCACCTAGATTGATAGAAAAGATCGAACACCAAAATGTCCACAGAAATGCTGTCGTGCCAGTTTTCTAACTATTGAGTTCTCTGCAAAGAGAATCACATGCTTCATAAACTTTCCCATCTCGCCCCTGTTCCGTATAGAGAAGATATAAGATCGTGTGACAAGAGGAGATAAATCACTGTTTCAGGAGATCCTGGAGTCGCCTACCCCTGTGTGGCGCACATCATGCAATAAGAACATAAGACAGCGCGAGGTTATGTCTGGAGTGTGACGTATTTACGAGCTGTGACGTCTTCTTTATGACCTGGTCTTCTGATCTTACTGGCCGATGGAGGATATATAAAAACGGAGTGAGGTTGAGTGAACTTAGATTTCGGTTGAAAGAAGGAACAAAAAATAAAAAGTCGGAATAAGCTTTGTTATCTATTTGTAGAGTCACAGGGCGATTTTTTTTCCGAAGTTCGACAGTCAAAAATAAAATGTATCAAGTATTCTTTCTGTTAATAAATACCTATTTATGCTCAAATATTGTAGTTACCTTGAGTGTTAATATTGCATGGGGGCAGCCGGTGACCCGTCAAAATAGCGCGGACAAAATAGCGCGGACAAAATAGCGCCGACAAAATAGCGCCGACAAAATAGCGCCGACAAAATAGCGCCGACAAAATAGCGCGAAATTTCCCGACAAAATAGCGCAAGACAAAATAGCGCAGACTCATATATGATGTGTATAAAATTACCTTATTATTAGTAAATATCAGGTGACCGAGCCTTGCTCGGTTAAATAATTTATACTAAGAAAGGTTATATACAACTGCTACTGGTGCTACAGCCCATGGAAAGATATGGCCTGCTCTTACACATCCCTCCATTCATATATCTCCTGGGCCTTTCGTCACCACGCCCTAACGGTTTAGATATCTTGTTCAGTGTGAGAAAGAAAGGAGCAGTAGAGCAGCTGTGTAATCACCATTTCCTTTGTTTTGGTACGGGACATTAGACACTGAAGCATGAACACATGGTCATAATTATACCAGCAAAATTATAATTATAATAAGGCTTGACATCAAATCCGAAGATTGAGGAATCTACACCGCTCTACGCAATTAAAGTGTAAACAATTTATTAAGCACTTAAAACGCAATAACTAATCATACATCGGTACATTTTATTTCATTACTTTCCTTCCATAGTTCTATAATAAATCAATCTTCAATAAGATGGTGCGCAAATGTTTAATTAGGTCCATTGATACTTTAAAACTCGTTCTTGTTTGCATTGTTCTATGGTAAGTCTAGTGACGTAAGCATTTCTTCCCGTTTACGTCATGGAAAAACTTTCATTCATAAATTTTCCATTTCATTCATAAATTATTCTGACCAAAATTAAATTGAGACATTTTCATATCGAAATAACGGTCGAACTCGAGTTTTCCCAATGTGGCCAATGAGTTGAGATTTTTTTTTTTTCACTAATGCGCACATACCTTGAAATTTTAAAGAAAATCGTTAGAGCCGTTTTTGAAATAAAATTTATAAATAAATAAATAAATAAATAAATAAATACACAAGAATTGCTCGCTTAAGAGTATAGGATTTAATGTCCTGGGCAGCATTTTGTTGATGTCACTATTTTTTCAATATTAACATATCTGAAATTATGCCAGATTGGCAGAGAACGAGAGTACTTTAAATTTTATATTATTCCCCTTTTTCACCTTTAATTTACATGTATAACTTGCTAAAAACAGGATTTTGAAATGTGGTGACCCGACCAAATAGGATAGGAAAATACGAAAGTATGTTATACTATAATCTGAAATCTGCGGCATCTTTCTTTGATCTAAACAGGGCTGCGCAGAGTGTGATGTTAGATTTTGAGAAGGCAAGTCAAAATGCAGTTAGCACAGTATTCCCTGCGACCAGACTTGTCAGTTGTCTATTCCATTTTGGACAAAGTCTCTGACGTAAAGTACAAGATGAACATCTTACAGCTACATACCGGGAAGATAAAAATGGACGCATGTTTGTCAAGATGCTGTTAGCCCTTTCATTTGTTCCACCTGGCGATGTAAATACTGCCTTTGAAGAATTAAATGAAGCTTGGCCAGATGTTGTAGGGACTATAGCGTTATGGAATGTTAGAGATCGTGTACAGGATCTAATACGAACAAACAATTCAGTGGAGGGATAGCACCATGCATTTCAACTGTTTATTGACGGTCATCACCCTAATGTGTACAAGTTAATCTCTCACTTCCTCAAAGAACAGGAGAACACTGAGAACAAGATTCTGAGGTACAATGCTGGAGAAAGAAGTCAACCAGCAAGCAAAACAAAGTACCTCCAACTAAACAGACGACTTGATGCTATATTGCCGGTGTATGGAAACACGCCAGTGATGGAATATCTACGTGACATTTCCAACAATTAACTTTGTGAAAGTTTGTGTGTGTGTAAATTTGATAAGTATCTTTGCGTGTTTTCAAAGTACATTTTTATAGTGTAGGCCTAAATACTACAATTTGAAATTAATCCTTTTATGATTTTTTTATGTTTATCTAAAGTGTTTCCTGCAAAATGACTGAAAAATTATTATTAAATTAAACAAAAAAAATGGCTCTATTCTTATTTTACGAAATCTAAAGTATTTCTTTCAAAATGAGCAGAATATATATTTTCTGCGCTATTTTGTCGGCGCTATTTTGTCCGCGCTATTTTGTCGGCGCTATTTTGTCCGCGCTATTTTGACCGCGCTATTTTGTCGGTGCTATTTTGTCCGCGCTATTTTGACGGGGTACCGGGCAGCCATATGCATAGAAGACAAAATCAGGATAAGTCTTGGATAAATCGGGAAAATCCTTTTCCACAATATTTTATTTTAGCTATGAATATATCTATATATATAATTCTCAAAGTCGACAAGTTCAAAAGTTCAAACACACAAGCAAGCAAGCAACAAGTAAATAGGGAAGATCCCATGTCGCAGCATGGTGTGAATGAAAAATGGTGTATCCAAAGCCGCACTATTTTCATTCACAAAATAGCATAGACATAAATAAATATAGACTGGAAAAGGAAGTAATTTTATGTAACTTGAAAACATGTATATCAGATTTCCGAATTATGAAGTTTTAAAAATTGCATGATCTTCAGTCTTAGAGATTAAACACAATTTATAGACATAAAATAAAGTACACACAATTGCAATGCACATATTTACTTTTCATAAAACTCTCTTATTGGCCAGTCTATTTTTATTTATGTCTATGCAAAAAAGCATAATTCTCTTCCGGATATTATTTTTTTTTACTTTACTTTTACTTTTCAAAAGATTTTAATAAATTCTAAAGTTATCCAGTACTTTTTCGTAGGCCTATATTTAATAACATTTCAGGTGATTTCCAGGGGCTCCTGGTAAATCAAGAGGCCGCGGGAAATCTGTTATATGTTATAAAATGGTTTAATTTAATAATTTATACACCTAAAAATTAGTACGGGTCCAAAGAAAGTGCGGGACCCACTGCGGTTGCATATGTTGCAGTGCCTAAGGCCTGCTCGCAAAATAGTGGCGTATGCTATGCACCGGTCGACTAGTGTAACATAATTAGATAAATCCCGTTTTCATTTTCTACTTTCATTTTCGATTGGAAATCATATCATATAGATTTAGATCCAATAACTACATCAGTGATACACAATCTAAGACCCATGGCTGCGGGTCATACAATATATTGTAAGTTCCCATAATCCCTTAGTGGAGCAGCAGCCTTAACTGTAAATATGTTTTTAAAATTTATTAAAACTGATCTCTCTGAAATCCAAAGAAAAGCTCGCAGATTATGGAGGAAATTTCATTTTGTTAGAATAATGAAAAGTTGTCTAAATAAATTCAATTTTTTATTATGACAATAATAATAATAATAAGAAATTCAATTTATTATAATGACAATAATCATAATAATAATAATAATAATATGTTTTATATTCGAGTCCGAAAATTAATAAGGAATGCAGTATTTCTCGTGGCCACGCAATCCCAGCTGTGACCTACATACATTTCCAATATTGTAAACAAAAAACACACCAAGAATTCCTTATTTTGCTTTTATCGTCATATATTAATGTTTTCCTACACAAAACTACACAAGTCTGATAATTTGAAAAGAATGTCTAGCTTTGTGAAATTAATTCTGTAAATGAAAGACTTTTCTCCATTAGCTGAAGGAAGCATGAAGAATATGCTGAATTAGGCTATGGCATCAAATAAAATAATCCAGAGATTGTATTGTTTTTTTTTTTTTTGTTTTTTGTTTTTAACTTTGTCATTCTTCTTCTTCTTCTTTATTCTCAATGTTATGTTGGATTGTTCAGATCACTACACCAATATATGAGAGAAACTGCGCAGTGGTTTCAGTGTCGTGTACGGGCCTCTTGGTCGGCATTCTCTGATGACACGCCACATATAATTAAAAAAATAAAACTACCAACGTCAAAACTACTTTCTTATATGTATATATATATAATGTCAGGTAAAGTTTCAAAGCATCGACACAGGTGTGAGACAGGGGTGCATCTTATCTCCCTTCCTTTTCCTCCTAGCCATCGACTTCATACTGAGGAAAGCAATGAACCAGACTGCCTTTGGTATTCCATGGTGTGAACAAAACCGAATGACGGACTTGGACTTTGCCGATGACGTTGCACTACTCTGGCTACAAATAAAAGTAAACAAGAAATGACAGAGAGCCTAGATAGAGAGGCACCCAAAATTGGCCTCCGCATAAACTTGGATAAGACAAAAATTTTGCGAGTGGGATATAAGGCAAAGGGTGCCCCTATCAGACTTGGCGATTCAAGGCTTGAAGAGTTGGACAAGTTCACTTACCTTGGCAGCATCATAACAAATGATGGGGATGCATTCCATGATGTAGTGTGCCGCATAGGAAAGGCAAGGAGCATTTTCCAAAGGATGCAGCCTATTTGGACAAGCCAAGCCATTGGACTCGAGACAAAAATACACCTTCTCAACACAATCGTCATTCCAACTGCAACATAAGTATGTGAGACATGGAAGTCATCTGTCAAAATTGAGAAGAGACTAAATGTGGCTCAACAAAAATGGCTGAGACGGATTCTGAGAGTCAGTTACACAGATCGAGTCTCAAACAAGGAAATCCTATGCCGAACTGGGAGTCGAACACTTAGTGAGTCTGTGACAGAACGTCGCATGAGGTTTGCGGGACATGTTGTACGACAAAATGAACTATGCATACCAAGAATTGCGATGACATGGAGGCCAATACGAGGAAAACGCAAACAGGGACGTCCTCGTATAACTTGGCGTCATACCTTCATGGAGGACCTCAGAACAGTGGACACCACGTGGGAGGAGGCTTCAGACATTGCCAATGAGAGATCTTTATGGAGACAGCTTGCCGCCCAATGCGCCGAACGGCGCGGGAGGACCTAAGTCTAAGTCAAGTAAAGTTGCGCTTCATGATGGTGCCGAGTTCATTTTGCTGTCGTTCTCTAACGTCCGCTAACGTCATCTAACGTCCTCTAACGTCCGCTAACGTCCTCTAAGTCCTCTAACGTCCGCTAACGTTCTCTAACTTCCATTATAATGTTTAGCAATTCATTTAATAATCTTCTATTCTAGAACGTGCGTCCTAATCCTAGAAATGAAATCAATGTCGAATGTCTGACTTCACGAGGTCTCTAGTCTACCCTTATAAGCTTGGTCGTATCTGTTAAACCTTCTTTTTATTAACCTATCATTATGTCACATTTTGTATTCGGTTTATTAACAAAATAAAATGTAGTGTCTACAATCCAACAAAAGTGAAGTTTATTCGGAATTTAAACACAAAACCATTAAATCTTATGAATGTCGACACTATGAGAAATGACTCATTGTACATTCAGACTATAACAAGATTGTATGTGAATTGGTTTTAACTAATTAGCATAATACCTTACGTTTCCAGACGTAGTGAGACTTTTTCATTTATTGTGAATCTGCAGACAAAACCTTCAGCGAGAAACTGAAATAATCAAACATCTATCGTCCTGTGGACAATGTCCAGCCTTGGTGGTCATCGATCTTCATGTCTAGAGTCCCACAATTTCGAGAAGCAGCCTGAATGCCGTCTGAGTCTGAATGTCAATGTTGAAAGAATTGAAAGCAGGGTAACAGATGGGCCTGATCACATTACGTAGGTCGTTCATCCTGCAGATGAACGGAAGTCGTTATCCATTTGCCCTTGGATCATTTTTTTTTTGGATGATTGATGCGTAGCAGAGAAGCCGTTCGCCTTAACAAAACAATGTGTTCGATACATATAAAACTATGTTAGCAGTTATATCCACCAACATACATACTTTTATCAATCTATTTTTATGCTCTAGTAAATTAAGCTAAGTATGTAGGTGTGTTTAAATATAATAATTAGTAGATCGACGTCTTCTTTAACCCCCCCCCCCCTCACCTTTTTGTTTTAAAGAAGAATCGAACTCGCCCTTGCTTTTTAAGAACAGCTGAAACACTTCCGAAAATTAAAATAATTTCAAAGTTGATATGAAAAACATAGTGCTAGAACGAGGTGTGTTTAGGAGAATGACTTTTGTGTGTGAGAGTGTTTTTGTGTGAGTGTGTGTGTGAGAGTGAGAGATATTTTCTGTTTAAACTATTATAATGTATAAATTTCCATCTCTCTCTCTTTCTCTCTATTCGGCATGCCTCTTTGTTTTTAAACACAAATGTCCAAGGAAGTGATTTATTGCATGCTATTTGCATCGTTCTTCCATTTTAATTCATTCTCAGTTTAAAGATAAGGAAAGAAAATTTTCGAGTTAAATAAAATAATTATGGAATTAAAATTCCAATGTGCAAACCTTGCCGTTTTTATAAGTGAAATTTGACGTTTTAATTTTGAGCGCATAAAAATAATTCAGCACTTCATCACATTAACATAAAGATCTTTAAAAAAAATGGCAGACGATCTGAGATACTGACTCTGACCTCGTTTTTATAACTGTGACAGAATAGAAGAAAATGAAGTCGTAAGTATGTTGTAAGTTGGGCCTTTAGACTACACAAACCCTGTAGAAATGCAACATTTTTTAATTCATACTGAACTCACTACAACTACAGCATTTCTTCCGCTTACTTGACCAAAAGTAAGTTGTGATTGCATATATATATGTATATGTGTGTGTGTGTCACGTAAACATGTTTGTATTCTGCACAAGTCAAGGTCACTTCCCCCAGCCAAAATAGCCCAGCAACTATTTTTAGATTGTTCCAGGAATTTATATTTTTTGTTTGGTCCAAGAATCTCAGTCACATGACCTGGATGCGTCGATGTGATTGGTTTAAAGGGATTAGTTGAGAACGAGTCTCCCGGGCAAAGATAGCTAGCTCAGTTGGGGTCTAAATCTTGTTGAATTCAGTCGCATGTTTTTTTTTTGTAGATCGAATATTTAAGAAAGTATGCCTTTGTCGATTTGCAAGCTCTATTAATGTTTATTTGTACATAGCTGTACTTATGTTGAGTTTAAATAAAAGTTCCAGTATTTCTTTATCAAGGCATTTACTCAGTTGAATCCTAGATCGTCATTGTTCAATATTATTATTTAAAATACAATCCCCGGTGGCACAAGACTTCTCTCCTAACAGCTAGCGACATCTAACAACACCACAAGAACTGATCGTGACGTCAAGCACTAGAGAGAGAGAGGCTTGTGACAATATGGCATTTTACGTCTTTCAATTAATTTCTTGATGT
>JADKLZ010028957.1:11459-22614 GCA_021533235.1 Biomphalaria straminea | reverse complement strand
ACCTGGTCATGTGTATAAATATCTGTTAAATTTCATTTGTCAGTTGAGGATTTATCAACCGCTGATCTATCAGGCAAAATATTCCTGTAGCTGACGTCTTCTGGACAGGTAGAGTGTAGCATGAAATTGTAAACATACCAAAAAACTGAACTGCACATGATGAACTGCAGATGATTTTAATTATGATAGCATCAATGGCATTTGATCATTTTTCAACATTCAAAATAGTAATATCAAATGTAAACCATAAACCTTTAACATGTAGTATTTGAGCGAAACCATACAGGCAGATGCAATCGTAAGCAAATCCAGAAAACAAAACCATAGTATTGTTTTTAAAGCGTCTAACGTTATGTGTAAAGGCTCATTTCTTCAGTGTTTAAAATTTAAAGCCCACAACTTGTCTGTGTGTCATTTTAAATAAATCGGGTTTTTTTTTCTCTTCTATATCTTTCAGACGTACCTTAAGAATTGACGTTTATAACGTCATAGCCCAGATATCATTGCGTGACCGGAACGAAGCGAACAGGGCCGAGACCATTCGTCAGAGAAGGCCAGTACACTGAACTGCGTCAAAGTTCGTGTCGCGGAGCCCTGACGTGGCAACAAGCTATTGGTCTAAACTGCCCTCATGTTGTGACGTTAGTGCTCGGGCCTCCTACAACGATTGGTCTCGATGGGGCACGAACTTGAAGCCTATGTCACAAGACCAGGCAGCCATACTCTGACGAAGACTGCTTTGTTCAGCTTCAAAACATTTGACCAATAACCTCAATGCATTTAAAGCATTCTTCCTTTTAAATTACAACCATGTTATTAGACTTGTTTCTTGGACATAGAAATGAGATACAGCCTTACACGAGACAAGATCCTGTCATATCAAACAAGTGAATACATTTGTTTAGGGCGTTTAACAATATTACAATAGCAGTATGTGTTTATATGGACGCTTACTTTCAACTTATGGTGCTTAGCTTTCTTTGAAATATCAAGTATCAGAAATGCCCTATATCAATAGCAGTCCATGCAACGCATGACCGAAAGGCTTTTTTTTTTTCAACTTTTTTTTGGAGACCTTTTGACTTCTTTTTATATTCAGCATTAACCTTCTGGTTCTTGGGGAAACAAAG
This sequence comes from Biomphalaria straminea, assembly GCA_021533235.1. Taxonomy (NCBI): domain Eukaryota; kingdom Metazoa; phylum Mollusca; class Gastropoda; family Planorbidae; genus Biomphalaria; species Biomphalaria straminea. Next base: position 21,484 of record JADKLZ010028957.1, on the reverse strand, counting down.
TGACAATCTCCATAGACCGAAGTTTAAATACAGAGGTCTTTGTTTTCGGGATCGGAATCAAAAGATTTGCGCAGAATGCCAGCACTCCCTCCCTGCACGATTGCCAATTTTTAAAGTCACGCGTGAGTGATTGAAGAAAATAGAAAAAATCCAGGGAGGAGTGTGGTAGAGATGGAGGGGGGTGGAGGGTTACGCAAGCCAGCTCAGGTAGTCGTACGCGTAGAGATAATATCAATGAGGAATGTTTCTTTCATTAAATCCCACATACCGGGCGACAGACATTTCTTTTAAATTTTTATTTTGGATGGGGGATTGCTAACACGAGGGGGAGGAGTTGTGTATGCCTACGTTTTGTTCAACCATTGGCAACACACTTCACATGACCTCACTATGGACATGTAACATACTGCACACATCGTGTATTCTAATACGACTCGGTGCACTTCTAAATGTATGCTACCTGTAGATTGTTCTCTTCTTTGATGTTGCTGTTTTCTAGGTGAAAGTCTAAGAGACATATTGGTAAGTTTATTTTGTTATTTGTATTGCTGGAGTATTAGTCATTCAAACAGTTAAAGACATGACTTTGATTATACATGTATAATAGACAATCTGTAGATTCTCGTACAGTTTGACACTCGCAGTGTCACATAACGACATGTTCAATGTTAACAAAAAAAAAAAAGGTAAAAGGCTCATTTTAAATCTTGCAGTTCATGGGGATGTAAGGCTTATTTCTTTTTGTGGCCGACAAGTGGTGAGGGTGTCATTGGGGCTGGCCTTAAGTGATTGGAGGTCCTAGGCGAAGTGAATTTTCCATCGTTTTGGGGCCCGGGGGGTTGACCTCTTTGGGGCCACTGGATTTAGCGTAATAATTAATTTTTTATGGAAAAAACACTCATTTAGGGTCACCCCTCATGTTGGGGCCCGGGGGGATTTTCAAATTTCCCCCCCTCCTCCACCACCCTAGCTACGCCACTGTTCATGATCATCGGGTTAAAAGTAATGTTTGGACATTTTACCAAAAGGAAGAATAATTGTCTTATAAAATATGTAACAAAGTAGATCTTTCCAACAAAAAAAGGTAAAAGGCTCATTTTAAATCTTGCAGTTCATGGGGCTTAAAGGCTTATTTCTTTTTGCGGCCGACAAGTGGTGAGGGTGTCATTTGGGCTGGCCTTAAGTGATTGGAGGTCCTAGGCGAAGTGAATTGGGTGGCCACAAATGTAACGGAAAAATAAAAAAAATTAAGACCGATAAATATGCAAGGAATTTAAAAACTTTCTTGTATCTATATTAGAATCAACAAATAAGTTTAAAGCCACAAGCGCTACTCGCGCAATATTGTACCAGTTTGTCAAATATCTTCACACAGTTGTCATAAACTGATTCCTCAGCTCAATCCAAGCGCTGATAGCACTAATATGCTTTATGGACCATTCATGATCTGGGGCGTAGCTAGGAATTTTCCATCGTTTGGGGGCCCGGGGGGTTGACCTCTTTGGGGCCCCTGGATTTAGCGTAATAATTAATTTTTAATGGAAAAAACACTCATTTAGGGTCACCCCTCAAGTTGGGGCCCGGGGGTATTTTCAAATTCCCCCCCCTCCTCCACCACCCCAGCTACGCCACTGTTCATGATCATCGGGTTAAAAGTAATGTTTCGACATTTTAGCAAAAGGAAGAATAATTGTCTAATAACATATGTAACAAAGTGGATCTTCACATTCGTGAATAAACCTTGAATGATCGTAGAGACTTAGAGCTAAGATAGTAGACATAGAGTTTTGCTATTTTAGAGATTTGATTCATCTTTCGCGTTGTTTTTCTATAAATCAAATTGTATTCGAGTCCTGTCCAATGCCACCACCAATGTGAGGCCGCAGGTGGCTACCTAGTTTGCCTAAGCCTATGGCCGACCATGGTGTCATGTGGCCAGCACAACAACCCACGTGTCTTGATTATTGACTTAACAATGTTTTTTTTTCGGGGGGGGGAGTGGAGTAGGAATGAAGAGAAATACAGAATCCAACACTTAATTGTAATCAGACTTGGCTCGGAGGTATATCCGTGTTATTAATGTGTACTGTGTGTGTTAAGATTGACACTTAAATAACTTGATATAAGAACTTGACATACTTTCAGGTAAACAAGTTTAATCAGCCATCTTGGCTATCAAAGTAGTGACCCCTATCCATCGCCACAACTCTCTATACTCTTAACAGTATTCCTAAAAGGGGGATAATGTACAGCAGGGGTGGGCAACCTTTTTCAACCGAGGGCCGCATTAAGAAAATTTAACAACTAGGCGGGCCGCATAAATATATATAAGTCTTTAATAAATTACATAATTTTAGTTTTCCCCTTCATTTTGTATTTTTCTTTTTGATTCGGGGCCACCAAATTCACTAAAACTAAAATTATGTAATTTATTAAAGACCTATTGTACTTCGAATAATAACACTAAGTATAAGTTTCGCTATTCCTTCTATACGATATGAGTATACTTTACATATGTGAGGCCCATGACAATCATGGACCTTAGCAGCTGCATACTTTGACTAAACTAGGGACGGTTAATACCAAATTTAAAAATATAGTTCATCACCATAATGCACACGAATTCATCGTAGCTTTGTGTAAGCTTTCCAGTTACTATTTTATGGTTGGGATATTTTCTTTGTTATTAAAAAGTTGTTTTTTTTAAAGTCTATGCTCCATCAGTTGTTACCCTTGCCAACCCAACTCTTTCAACTTCGTTTTTGATAGCATTGAATAAAAACTGGCCTGGGCTTATGTCTGCTACTGAATGTATCGAAATATTACTATTAAATATAATCTTCGTTTGGTTTAAACTTTTTAGAATGACGTTTATAGTAAATTTTTCTTGAGCCTCTTCATTATAAGTGATGAGAATTTTAAAATATCTCTAATTTCAATACATATTTACAATTATTTATTTTTATGTATTTGCATATTAATGTGTAAAGTGTGGGCACACCTGCTTTCTTTAGGTGTCCGCGGGCCGCATAAAACACTTCGGCGGGCCGCATGTGGCCCGAGGGTCGTAATTTGCCCACCCCTGATGTACAGTATTGTGTGGGTATATATAAAGGGGCATAACATTCGATCAACAGTGTGTACTATTTATATTACTACATACTATGTAGTATAATAATATCGATGTAGATAGGTTTTATTTGTATTTTAGTACAGTAAGTAAAAGCTGAGGTCATATGTTTGATTTTTTTCTTCTTCGTCTGTTGCTTATTTAGGGAGGCGCTGTGGCTGAGTGGCAAAACAATTCGCTTTGGAACCCAAGGTCTCGGGTTTGAATCCTGGTGAGACATAGATTTTTACTTTCAGGATCTTTAATGCGTCTCTGAGCCCACACAGCTCTATTGGGTACGTGACGTTACCTGACATTAGTTGGGGAAAAGTAAAGGCGGTTGGTCATTGTGCTGGTCACATGACAACCTCATCTAGCCCAATAGATCATAAAATCTGAAACGGGGGGACTTTTTACTATACTTTATTTAATACCTTTGAAAGTCTAAAAGCATATGTTGTCACGTTATAAATATAATTTTCTTGAAATAAAGCTTTATCTCTTAATAGTATCAGTTCAGCTAACCTTTGATAATCCGATGATATTGGCAATCCGGTCCCATAGCCGGCTGATTACCAAAAATAAACTACTTATCAAACAACTAGACGTGCCCGGTGGGTAAATATTATTAGTGAGCCAATCTGAAGCAGACAGTTAAAAGAAAACTTCCACCACTGTTGTAGCTGAGATCGGTTTCCTTAAGCTGACTATAAGGTTAAGCGTGGCCAAAAGGAAGCTATTCGAACCAACCTAAAGACTATATGTTATAACAATGAGAACAAGACATTCCAATATGTCTTCCTTTATTTGCAAGTATACGTTTCATAACACGCCAAGCTGAAACGTATTCTCAAAAGTAGTTCACAGTCATCTGTCACCGTACACATCTGACATCACCGTACACATCTGACATAACCGTACACATCTGACATAACCGTACACATCTGACATCACCGTACACATCTGACATCACCGTACACATCTGACATCACCGTACACATGCCTCTTTCTGGCTGGCGTGGACATAAAAAAATGCTGGTAGACAACTAAACCGCTGTAGGCGTAATCTATAAAACTCGAAATACTTTGAATAATTTCTTTTTATAACAAAACTAAAAATAACTTTATTACAACACAATTCTTTATATTCTAGATGAAAGGGGAAAAAAGGTAGTAGAGTTAAATGAAAATATAAAATGGTATTTTGAACCAAATCTTAGCTCACTACAAAAACACGTCTTTTCACTCTTGCCATCCCGAAGTGTATCGCGTCCTTGATACAGCTTATGACAGTGCGGCTTATCTTGTATCATTCTATAAGACAACATTTCATTGAAGCTTTCTCTACAACTAACAATGAATACTCCCTTTCAGTGGAGGACTGGCTATTTGGGCACTCGGGCAAATGCCCGGAGTACCGGTACCCCATTGGGCCGGTAAGGCCATCGAAAGGGCCGTATGAATGCCAGTAAATTGTTTCAAGATGTATATTATTCTCATTAAACTCTTTAAAAGCAACAATATGAGCGTCGTGATAAAACAAAAATACTTTTTATAATTTTGAAGTCTAATACTAATCTAAAGCAGTGATGCTCAACCTCACTCGGACGGCGGGCCATTTTAATTTCTGAAACTCGTGTCGAGGGCCACATGAAGAAAAAGGGAAGGGGGGGGAGGGAATTATACAATAAACCAATTTTTTATTGGAAACTCGTGAATTTAGGATGTACATTTATTAACGAGAAGCTTATCCTAAACTACATTTAAATATTCGGATGGATAGTTCAGACGCCAAGTTGACGAACTGAATCTAGAATTTTAGATATTTGTCCATGAGACGATACGATTACGTAGCATCGGTTTCGCACGATCCATCACTGAAAACGTTTGTCCCCACTAAGTGATTGTAATTATTGTGATCAATTAAAACACTTGTTTTCGGAGATTTAGAAAAGTTTATGGAAGAAACATGGAGTAGAAATCATAGTCTGCATCACTTAAAATTTCATTTTAAAAATATTGTTTACGACTTCAATCTCTCCGAATTTTATTGGAAACAATTTATATAGGTCGGTATAACCAAAAAGATATGTCAGTAGACTTGTCAGTGGCAACAGAAGATGGCCTTACAGTAGACTCATTTTCTCTTTTTGGTAAAAATTATCATCAATCCTCCACTCTAAGTTTAATCTAACAATCGCGTCTCAAACATAGAATGCCGCCTTATTTATTTATTTGTTTGATTTCATAAAGCTGCTTAATGTTATGTTCTTTAAAGAGAGCCACTGTTTCTTTATAAAATAAATATGTTGGCTTACTATCGATATCAATACATGTACTCTAAGTAGGAAAAAATGTGTTTTAAACTTTTTTTTTAAATCAGTGGATTTTCTTCACTTTGTGCCGACGTTTCGGCGGGCCCGATAGAACCACGTTGCGGGCCGGATGTGGCCCGCGGGCCGTATTTTGGGCTTCACTGATCTAAAGCATTGTCGTAAATATCATTCATAAGTTTATAGTGCTTCTAGTAGACGTCGCTAAGCGATAAATAAGGGAAAGTTAAGGCCTTTATTTCTTACAGAAATCCACATTAATGTGAATATATTCGGATGTAGGCTATCTTTAAAGGGACCAACAACTAAGTCCTATTGATGGCATGTTTAGTGTAAGTGACACAAGACGCATAGAAGTTTGATTGAATCGGGTTTATCGATAGTGACGTGACGGATAGTAGGACGTCGATAATTAACTGACAAGGAGAGACACAACGCTAGGTGGACTGAGCCCTTTCTTCTATATTAAATTGTTGAAGTTTTTACTAACTGGAGTTATTGAGATTTATTTGTACTTTAATTCTGTTCTTGTGTTTCATCATGAACTCTCGGACTACAACAACACTTAGTATCTGGATATTTACAAGTAGCATCAAAACAGAGCACACAACACTAGTCACATACTAATTCTTATTGGTTTTGTGGAGTTGCTGCATGATCTCCAGTTGACTCCGCTTGCAAGTTCTTCACAAATCACTACTATCATCTTGAACAGTGCAGAAATTTGTTGATTGATATCAAATTTCAAAAAAAAAATTAATAATAATAAAAATTGAGAAAGAAGAAGTAGAAAATAAGTGAGATAACAAGGCCACTCTTGCAAGATGTCTGTGCAAAAAAAACAACAACAAACTTTTCAATGTTTCCTCGCAAGCACTAGAGATTCGCCGACGTTATGACCACAACATGAACGAATGAACAGACTCAACGCCATCAGAAACACTAATGCCAAGACGACAAAGTTATTGACTTACGTCGAAATATAAAGAGGCTTTGCTAGAACATGAAATTATCTTGACAGCACTTGTTTTACTGAACGTAAGGATCTAAAAAACAAGTGGACATGTTTTGTTGTGTGTGAGTGTAGTCAGCTCTAAGAAGCAGTCAAACTAAGTTTCCAAGTTATTCAGACAGCGTTATATGTGAGTAAAGTAACGTTCTAGTTCAGGTCTTGCGATCTTTCAATAGTTATGAGCAGGATTTCATGTGGCCAGCACAACGAACAATCGCACTTTACTTTCATCTACTAAGTTAGGTGCCCATAAGAGTTGAGTGGACTCAAGGGAGAGTTTTAAAAATCCTAAAATTCAAAATCATTTTCTTCATCGAGATTCGAACCCAGGACCCCAGGTTTGGAAGAGCTTAACCACTCAGGAGTTAAATAATGGAGGATGAAGATTTATATTTGTAAATTGAAGTTCATATGGCGAGAAAATGGCGAGGAGTGAAAGTGAATCATAAACAAAGTGTTCGTTAATGGAGGTGCTTCAGATGTCTGGAATGTAAATTATGATTTTTCACAATAAGAGCTTCCCCATTCCAAGTGTTTTACTTTATTCATTTTGTAACAACGCTTATCAGATAGTTTCAAAATCATCTAATAAGCACAGTCACACTGACTCACTGTCTCTATTTCTCCTGACACTCGCATGCTAGAAAGCCACTGACTTCAACGTTCTCACAATATAATCATAAGATGAACATTACCAGGATCAATCAATGTGCAGTGTTAACATGAGATTCAGAAGTATCAGCCGTCTGAGTGTGTCTTATTGCCATACCTCATATTGTTATTGTTAAAACAAAAAAAAAATATTTTTGAAAATACATTTAAAAAAAAACAAAGCTTATACGAAGTGTAATCCTATCGATCAGTTTGGATCAGTCATAGAATTACATTTTTATCTAGAGTTTAGACCAACAACAATAAATCTGTGTGATTATACATATTTTTGTACCATGGGAGTGGTCTAAATTCGAACTTATGTCTCAAGCCTTCTAAGGGACTTTGCTAGTGAGATAACTATAAATCATTGTTTAGTTATGTATTGTTTTGTTTTAAACGTACTTAAAAGCTGCGACCTATAAAGGGGTACGATTCACCTTATATCACCTCTACAGTCAAGTAATATTTCTTTCCCTTGTTTGATGTAGCGAACAAAGTAATTAATTATTAATTGTTAATTAGCTAATTGATTTTTTTTAAATTGATTTTTGTGTTGTCGGGTAAAAGAAATACATGTGCACAATTTCAACCTGATCCGAGGTGTCGAAAATGTAAAAAAAAAAAAAAAAAAAATTATATATAGCTACTTTCATGCTTATAGCATGCTCAGAGCTCTATTGTCCAATCTCATTTGTGGACCAGTAAGGTGGGGAGGGGTATCTGGAAGAAGAATTTTCCATGCTGTCTTTAGGCGCTCAGTAAACACAAATCTGCTCAAGTCGAGTGTCGAACCTAGAGCCTCATTCATAGGTAGCCCAGCCTAATTCAAGCGTACGTAGTCTCTCTACAACAATAACGTGTACAAACTTTATTCCAGACAGACAGACTGACAGACTTGATATAAAATTCGTTATAAAAAAATAAAATTGTTTTATGGTAAACCAACTTCATTTTCATATGTAACATACCATTTACATTCAATCTTTTACAGAGTTGTCAAGTGTTAGTGTCATTGCGAAATGTGGACAGCACGACAAGAAACGAAAAATTAGTTGAAATATTCTTCACGTTTTAAATCCAAGTAGTTACACATTCTATAGGTTAACAAGGTTACAAAGACAGTTAGTGTGAAATTCCTATAGTTCAGTGTTCTATGACCGCAGTATAACACTGCATTTCACTCGATAATATGGAAACCTACTTATTAATCGTTGTTTTAAATAATTTCCGACTTTTGTGGTTATATTTGTTTTTTTACTCTTCTTAAAAAGAAGTAAACATTATTTTTGGGTAAATATAGTGGTTAGTAGGACAGAACATACATAACGTTGCAATAGAAATGTAAAAAAAAAAAAGTAAAAAGTCTAAAACCATTTGCAAAAATATGTTGACCATATTATAACTCTTTTCTCAATATTAAAGAGGTTCCCGTGTTTGTTACTATTAATAGTGATTAGTTGTAAAAGTGGTAAAAACTGCTTACATAAGTGATTTAAAAAAAAAGATTTTCGCTCTTAGAAAAGAAAAAAGTAGCCGTTGCATCAGAACTTTGAATGGTCTAAAATATTATGATGTCAGATTTTCACTATCTTTTCCAGTTTACGAGACTTAAACGGGACGGACAGACATTTCACACAAAACTAAGAAGATTGATCCTTAAAATGTCATGTTTCATATTAATGCAAGAAAAAGTAACAATTTATATCACCTATGCGTTTTACTTATAAAATAACCACAAGTTTTTTTGTCATTCTGTTCTTCTTAGAAAAAATGCTAATAACAAACTTCTTGAAGCTGTCACTGCTGCTCTGGTGTGTCAGTCTAGGATACTCTTCAAATATCATGCCGTACGGAATTTCAGCCAATGACACGGACACTGGTTTCAATTTACCAGTTGTTGTGACCTTGAACCCTGAATTTCCTTACTACGGGAGTAAATACAGTAGTGTCACTGTAAGTAGGTTACGAATAATTCAATTTAATACTCTGGATTTCATTTTTACACTGTGTCCTAGTCACGTGGTCAAATAGAGTTGCATTCAATATACTCTGCATTTAATATTTGTTCACTTGTCTATATGTAGAAACAAATGAGAAAATTGAAATCGAAAAGTATGGGATATTACATCATAAAAAAAGTTTACTTGAAATAAATGTAAATTCTTTAAATTCTAGGTTCAGCCGAGACCAATCCTTAGGGAAAAACATGTGACGGTTGAGACAAGATTAGGCAAATAGCTCGTAGCTACGTCACATATCGTTTCATTTAGTTCTTTGAAATTTAGCACTATGCGGTCTCCGTGTGTGCTAGATATTAGTAATTGGAGTCAATTTATGTGCTAGTCATTTGTCATGTTGTTAAGTCCCTTTAAGTGCAAGAGTTTAGTGATTGGAGTTCTTAATGTGCTAGACACTAATGATTGGAGTCCCCTTATGTGCTAAATACTGCTAAACATTAGTGATTGGAGTCAATGTATGTGCTAAACACTAGTGATTGGATTCCCTTTATTTGCTAGACATTAGTAATTGTAGATTGGAGTCACTATGCGTGCTAAACCTTAGTGATTAGATTTTCTATTTTGTGCTATACTAGAAACAGTAAGAGCCTTTAGATCTATGATAGCTTTCAGATTTATATAACAGCCATAATGAAATATACTGCAGCTTTCATTTTTAGATTTCCTTATAGGAGGAAAGCCGTTTTAGTTTTTTCTGCAGTCTGTCTGTCCGTCTAATGTATTTGTACAAAAAAAGATTGAAAATCCTATTTTACCATATTTTACCTATTTTACCATATTATGTAGCTTGACTTAAAAAAAAAAGTAACAACATAAAATTCAACTAAAGGAAAACTTGCTAAATTGAAATTAAAATATTATGCTTACTATTTTGTGATAGAATCTATATATATAATTCT
>JADKLZ010028956.1:0-18815 GCA_021533235.1 Biomphalaria straminea | reverse complement strand
CGGTTGGTCATTGTGCTGGCCACACAGTGGCGTAGCGTAGGGGGGGAGGGAGGGGGAGCCTTTGAAAATCCCCCCGGGCCCCCACTTAGGGGGGGGCCCCAAACGGGTGTGCGAAATTTGTTTGTAAATACATAAATTAATATATTTGATTGACAAATAGTGTCAAGTACCAGTACATTTTAAAATATTTTTCCGAAAGAGAAAAGTTAAAGTTAGTTTTACATTTTAAAATGCAAATCTTTAATAGATTTGTTGCCGATTTATTTTACTTTCAAAAGTGATCAAACGTGCTTGCAGCAAAAACTAAGAATATTACTCTCTTTGTTGCCACGAATAGGGGCGTCTTTAGCAGTGCGCGGGACCCTGTGCGTGTGTCATATGCGGGGCCCCGTAAGGATAAACTATATATACCGTACCACATCACGCTAACCGGCTATCCGTCTCTAACGCTGTAACAATAACAAGACAGTATGTCTGCCTTAACGCAGTGGGCCTTCCTTTTTGTTACAAAACAGAATATTGCGTAGCCATTGTTGGTTTACTATTGGCCGCGCTAAGTGCTATTTATACTGTATTGTAATTGTTCTGCATAAAGAAAATTATTTTAAAATTTAAAAAAAGTGTAAAAATTACTCCCATGACCATAGCCTATTGGGAAAAAAACAAATAGACGGAAGCAACCAATCTAAATATTTTATTTCGTATATATAACATCGACATCCAATAGGATTGTATTAGGAAAATATGTGATGATCAAGTTTGTGACAATAAAATCTCCTATCGCGGGGCCCCCCTCAAGCGCCACTTGCCATTCCCTAAGGCCGCTACTGGCCACGAATAAAACTATGATATACAGAGTATTCTTAATAATTATTATTCTTAAAAATGCTAGAATTGTCCATTTTTCCGGTTGACAGGGTGAGGCTACAAAACAGCGTGATGCATTGGTTAAACCTATGATAACGCAGCCACAATGAGTGGCCGACTGTCTGGCTAGCGAATACGTCTGTTAGGCATAAATCCAAAAGCAATATTGAATTGTTCAACATTTTTTAACAAATTAACCCCAGAGATCCTTCCTTTTCAAGTTAATATCAAATCCTTCCTACTAAAGTTCTTAAACTGATATCTACTAGGAACTTTAACAATTCGACCACATCTGGCTGTCTTGACTGGCACAACAGGTTCTCTAGACGTTGGTCTATAACTGTCTGTTTAGTTTGTTCTAACAGTTGACTGTTCTTTGCCTTCATCGGTATCATAGTACCCAAAGATATCGTGATCGAAACCCTAGTTCAAAAAGCGTTGATTTCTTCTGTATGTTTTCCCATTGTTTGCTTATGATGTAAGATCTTGGTGAGGAATTTTTTTTATGAGAACTACTTTCTGCCATGTTTGTTCTAGACGAACTCTCACTGTCTCTCTGACAGAGTAATCTTTAGGTAGTCTTGCTTTTGCATCGTATTTCACTTTGCTTTTCATCTGTCGTTCGTTGAGTAATGTCTCTGCATTTTCAGTTACCGATGATTTCAATAGTTTTGGATCAGATGGATTAATGTCCTTGAGTCTTCAGCGGCTGTGATGCTTATCGGAGTATTTCTATACTAATCATGCTTTCTGCTAAATGACGAGAAACTGACGAAACTGATGACCCAATCCAACGAAAAAGCAAAAGAAGGTAGTGAATACTATGGATTCCCTGTAACCAAAACAACCAGAAGAAAGAAAAGACTTTATGGGAAGTTGAGTTCTAATGTCTTCTACTCATCAGTTCTAATGTAGGACTGTCAATAGAACTGCAATTCAAACGTGTTGCGACATAAGTGCTGGACAGATTTTATATGGGGATGAAGGACAGATTAAAAAGGCTGGAAACAAATAGATACCTTTGGGTTTCTTCTTGGACCAAGACACCTGTTGGATGATGACACGCTTATGACAAACTGTGTTACTTTTTTCTGTTTGTATGATGGAATAAATGGAAAATCGCTTGTTCAATGATGTCATTGATGTACGAGCAGCAACAAACCAGTAATACGATCCACAATAGACATATTGCGGAAACGGACTTCATATATTAATAACGTGTGCTCAAACCTTGCAACCTCCGAATACCGCTAACTCAGGCCACTTCCATTGCTTCATTCTCAAAGCTCATGTTCATCTAAAACTATCCCAGGAGCACAATGAAGCAAGAAAAGCTTATCATAGCTTTAATGTCAGTGAAGTCACAAATACTAGAAAGTATTGATGTAGATGATGTCATAGATGTCTTTGCTGCACAGAATGCTTGACGTGAAGCGATATGAATTGAGATTTGTCACGTGTGCATTATTTAGCTAATAAACAACGGTATTTTTTATTAAAAGAGTCTTAATGATATTTTTTTGTTAAGTTTACTGATATACTGAACCAATTTGATCTTGGGCTTATATATGTTTTGCGTACATTATGTCATGTCATATGTCGAATGTCAAAATGCAAGGGGCCCCCAAGGAGGTCGATCCCCCCCCCTAGCTACGCCCCTGTACCTGAGAAATTTATGTTGAAATGAGTGTTTTGTGTTTTTTTATTCCTGAATTTTAAATTTGTGACGTCACAAAATCGCTACCCCTCCCCTTTAATGCTTGTCACAAAGTGTCACATTTTCTCAAACCCCTCCCCAGAGCGTGACGTCATTTACGAACGACACCTAAGTTGGTGGTGTATGGTGCAGTTTGAAGAGAGCCTGGATAGTGAGATTCGTAAACCTATTATTACTATTCAAACGATAGAATGTTACTCTAAGTATAAATTGCAAAATTTTGTACATGTATGAAAATACATATTAATCCTACATAGTTCTATTTCATTTTCATATTAAAAAAGGGCACTCTTTCAGAAGATGAAAAGAGACTTAGAAAAATAATTTAATAAAATAAAAGGAAATCGAATGTTTCAACAGTTGTTGTAGTCTTTGAAATCTCACGACAGAAGGACGAACAGAAGGACGGATAGACAGACAGAAAACACAAAACTAATATCGTCCTTTTCACTAAAGCGGTTGAAACCTGAGCGCTATAATTGACATTTTGAAATTAGAAAACTTAAAAAGTTAAAAGAAATTGTGTTTTTTTTTCTTACGTAGTAACAGGAGCCTTACTTGGCGTGTCTAGCGAAAAATTGGATGGGAATACAAAAATACAAAAATGACATTTAATTTAAACCATAATTGAAAAAAAGAAAAGATTGATTCCTTAATTAGTGCACAAAAAAATTGAAGCGTGATTCTTACTTTTAATTTAATAAAACGCTTAAAAAAATCATATTTCAATAAAGTTTTTCTTTATACAAGGTAATGTTTAAATAGAATTTGTACAATATATGCCAATGAGTCCAAAATGAATCGGTACAGAGCAGTTCAGCGCACAAAGACAGTCCAATATAGGAAGCCAAAGCGTAGTTAGGGTGGGGGAGGAGGAGGAGAATTGGAAAATCCCCCATTTAAGAAGAGCCCCCAAATGAGTGTTTTTACATTAAAAATTAAAATATTACAAAAAATTTCAGGGTCCCCATAGATGTCAAACCCCTCGGGCCACCGAACGACGGAAAATTCATAGCTACGCCCTTGAGTCAAATTGAAGTCAATCCAGCACTGGGATTCATAGTGATGTCAGTCCTGTGCAGGGAGTCAGAGTGATGTCAGTCCGGTACAGTAAGTCAGAGAAAAGTGAATCTGTAAGTTTTGTACAAGACTGAAAACTCGGAAATCCAATAATGCGTGGAAAACTATTTTAAGAACATCTTATACGCCAAAGCACTATTTTGATACTTCTCTACTTTTTTAAGCATGACTCAAACCTCTCTGTTTGATGGATGTCGTCTCGCTTCTGTGACATTTAGCTGTATAGATAGTAAGAAACACACTAAACCATATCTAAATCATTATCTGGCATAAGTACCAATGTTGCTTACATTTTTTTTATATTAAATATTACACAAGTGTACTGCAATTTAAATAATAAAATCACAATAAGATCTAAAGAAAAAAACTATTGCAAATCCTATTTTTATAAGCGTCCCCCCCCCTTAAAAGGGGAGAATACTCTAGTAGTTTTTTGTGGCCTGTTTGTCCGTCCGTCCGTCCCGTTTATATTTCAGAAACTAGAAGGGAAAATGAAAATCGGACCTCATGATATGACATCAATCAATTTCAAAGTTCTGAAGCAACAGCTGCTTTTTCTTTTCCGAAAGTGAACTATCTAATTATTAAAATTATCTATGCAATCAGATTTTTCAAAAAAAAAATCTTTTCAATGAAAAACTTCAAGGGAGCTATGTGTGTTTTTAAAGGTCACAGACGTCTTCATTAATAAATCAAGCTTCATTCATAGATTCTCACATTGGTACAGAAAATTTGCATCTAAGGTCACAAAAGAAAACGTATCAATGAATCATTATTGAATTTTCAGGTGTGTAGATACGATACATGGGGGCTTGGTGGCTATGTGCTTTAGCATCTGGCTTCAGAACCTGGTGTCCTAGGTTCTAATCTTAATGAAGACTGGAATTTTGAATTTCTTGAATTTTAGGGCTCGCCTGAATCCACCCAACTCTTATGGGTACCTGACTTAAGTTTAGAGAAGAAACGGCGAATGGTCGTTGTACTGGCCACATGACCTCCTGCTCGTTAACTGTTGGCTATAGTCAGATGACATTTACATCATCTGCAACTTAGTATGGGTACCTGACTTAAGTTTAGAGAAGAAACGACGAATGGTCGTTGTACTGGCCACATGACCTCCTGCTGGTTAACTGTTGGCTATAGTCAGATGACATTTACATCATCTGCCACTTAGATCGCAAGATCTGAATGGGGAACTTTAGTTGTTGTTTTAGTAACGATACATACACACACGCAGATAACACTTACTAACTTTTACTATGGATTTTTGTGTCTCTTACGTAGTCCCAAAGTCCTTCTTCGGTTGTATCAGCTATTGGATGAAATCAGAAGCGAAGATTGATTAGTTCGGTATGAGACATATCTGGTGTAGAGTCTCATTTTTTTGTGATGGTTTTTCTCTTTACACAATTTCAAAGATCTTATCTTTTATTGTTTGAAAGTTTGAAATTGTCTGTGATAATTGATAAAAATAATATTTTTTTTGGTGTCAACTAAAATATTAATGGATCCTCCTTGTAAGAAGAGCGAATATAAAAAGGCCAATATTGGTTTGTTTTGTTTCAGAACACACTATTCATCTTAATAAAAAAAAAAGGTCGAGAACCATATTAAATCAAATAAAAAAAAGGCAGCCCTGGTCAATAGTATTATGCGAAAGACATTTTAGCACATACAGCAATCGGACGTCTGTAGTAGGCATGATCTGTTTAAAGATCATCTTCGTGTTAAGTGAGACGTCTCTATCGCGGACTTAGACTTAGACTTAGGTCCTCTCGAGCCGTTCGGCGCATTGGGCGGCAAGCTGTCTCCATAATGATCTGTCATTGGCAATGTCTAAAGCCTCCTCCCATCTGGTGTCCACTGTTCTGATGTCTCTATCGCAGACCTTTTTTTTTTTCCCAAAAAGTCCTCACTAAAATGAAGTGAAATAGTTGTAAGGACTTTCACTATTCAGTTGTAAGTAAAAAAGAAACCGAAAAAAAAGAATCCCACTAGTGGATACGTTTTGAAATGTTTTCTTCAAAACGTTTTGAACCATACTGTTACATATGCCTCTTTCAAAAACAAAACAAAAAAAGGTCTACATTGGAAAAGATCTTATTAAAAGATGAAACAATGCTTCTTAGTTAATATTTTTTAAAATAAAAAACATAGTCTTTATACTAATATTCCAATATGGATAAATTACAATGGAAATAAAACACTTTTATTGCCGGCCCCTACCCTTCCCTTGTTGTTGGTCGGTCGTTGCCTTGTCGCTCCAAACAGCTATTACAACTTGAAAAAAATTAAATATAAAACTGTCAAGATATAAGATAACATATTAATAAAACAGCTAAACTCGAGTAGACCAATTTTTACTATGAAAGAACTAAGAATGTGTTGTAAACTTGAACAGAAAAAAATGTAATGTAGATCAACATATATAAATATAATCTTTATAATCACCCAGGGCCGCCGCTACCTTTGTGCAATATATGCATTGCAAGCAGATGTATTTTAGTGACGCTTGCAGAAACAGATTAGTCAAAACATATTTTTCTTCTCAGTATCTACTTACTTCTGTATCATATATAAATATTGTAGTTTAGTTGAATACACCGCCCTATATAAATATTGTAGTTTAGTTGAATACACCGCCCTATATAAATATTGTAGTTTAGTTGAATACACCGCCCTATATAAATATTGTAGTTTAGTAATACACCGCCCTGTGAGTACATCTAGTAATTAGAAACGCAAAATATATTTTCACTTTTATGTTAAATAGCTGTTAGTTAAGCGTAGAAAATAATTTGGTCATTATTGATGTAGATCTACATTAAGTTGTAGGCTACGAACTGTTTGGAGCAACAAGCCAACGACTGTGGAACAACTATAGAAGGGGTCGGCGAAAAAAAAAAGTTTTATTTTCATTATAGTTAGGCTTATTAATCCGTGTCTAAATATTGCAAATGTTTACAAATTAAAATATCTTAGGTAGGAAACGTCATTTTATCTTCTAATACAGTGGTTCTCAAACTGTGGGTTGCGACTCCTTTGGGGGTCGAATGATTATTTGCCAAGGGTCGCCTAAGACCATCGGAAATTTCGTGTTTTTTTTTTTTTTTTGGGGGGAGGGGGGCTATTTTACATTTGAAATTTTGTTTCTTTTTGTCATACGATTTCTTAAGTGTTGTAACAAGCACATTTCTATTATAGATGAAATACATTAAAGATAAACTTTTAAAATAATTTTTGCACAAATTCATTTAACACTAAATAAAATCGCAACAAGCTTTTACTATGTAAATACATCATGGATGTCAGATATATATATATATATACCTCAATCTGTTAAAATTAGCAAAATCACATTCAGAGTGTACTTAGGCCTATGAATGAAATAAATTTTACGGTTTGGGGTCTCCGCCTGGTGGGGAGTCGTATTAGGGGGTCGCCGCCTGGTGGGGAGTCGTATTACGGGGTCGCCGCCTAGTGGGGAATCCCATTAGGGGGTCGCCGAGATAAAAAGGTTGAGAGCCGCTGTTCTAATAAGACTTTGCTAAATGTACACCGTCTTCGCGAGAGGCGTATGTAACAATATAGGTTAAAACTTTTGGAAGAAAACATTTTAAGTGATTGTTCTTGATTTCATTATTTGAGATTTGTCAAATTTCTTCTGACTTCATTATAATTAGGATTTTTGTGTGAAAAAAAGGGTCCTCCACACAGACGTCTTACTTAGCGCGAAGATGATCTTAAAAAGATCCCGGCCATTACACACGTCCTTGTGCTATAAATACATAGGATGTTCCTCGAATAATATTCTTTACCAGGGCTGCCTCTGTTTTATTTAATTTTAATATGAACCTCCACTTTTTTTTTAACTAAGATGAATAGTGCGTTCTAAAAGAAAACTAATTAGTATTGGCCTTTTTTTATATTTTTTCTTCTTACTATGAGAAAAAGGCGTTGTAAACGCCAGGAGAAAGACTTTCTGAAGTTAAAAACGCCAGAATACGCTCAGCGCCGGTCCCTGCCTCGAAATCAGACTGTCTTGTACTTCGGTTTATTTATTTTAATTTATTTAGTAGTAATTCAAGAAAAATATTCAGCTATGAGCTGTTTATTTTTGTCCTAGTGGTGTGTTGGATAAGTTTTTCGGCACATCGGAATCCGTTAGATAAACAAATACAATACAATCGTGATAATTTAAATCAAAGTTTACGTTAATGACTTTTTTTTTCCTCTTTATTCTACATTGTACAGTCAACGTCAATTGTTTTATGAATAAATTAATAAAGACGACATTAAAGGTATAATATTAGGGTCATATTAATTCTGAATATACACTAATATAATGCAGAAAGAAAATTTTCAAAAAATATTGCTCTTGAAAAGAAAACAACAATAGATGCAATGCATTAAAGAACGCTTGGTTTTGAAAAGCAGTCTTAGCAATCTTTGATAGAAAGTACTATTATATGCAATGTCTCGCTTTCAAATGATCCAGAAATAGTTTATTTGACACACACGCACAAAAAAAGTATTTTATAAATAAATACTGGCAATATCAAAATTTGAATGAAATAGAAAATTAAATCATTGAGATTGTATAAGAACAAACATACTTGCACTAAAGTTACGGTTACCCGGGCATGCTAGCCTGCCTCATAGTGGCGCCCTGGTGGAAACGATCGTAGGAGTAAACAATTAGGCTAAAGGGTAGCAAAACAAGACTCCCGTGGGGTACTTAGGCCTATGAATGAAATAAATTTTACGGTTTGGGGTCTTCGCCTGGTGGGGAGTCGTATTAGAGGGTCGCCGCCTAGTGGGGAATCCCATCCCTAAGGGGGTGCGAGAGCATCCTCGTTGCACTGCGCGGAGTTGTAAAAAAGCACCCACAACCTTGTCACAATCCAGGGGCCGTTAAATAAATGGCGTGTCCCGCACAGTTAGCCTGGTATAGAAAAGGAAAATGGCTGGGGTATTAGCATACGTGGCCTCTTGTCGCGAGTCTGACCCACCCGCCAGACAAAACAGTGTACACGCAGGCAGAAACAACCCTCGCGACGGCCCTGTAATCACCCAAAAATATTCTATGCTCAACTTAAAAATAAATGTGGAAATGTTTTTACGGTTAATGTTTTAATTACTAGATCTACTTGCAGTGTTTTTCGAACCAAAAGAAATGTTACCAACAATCATGAAAATTCAAGACCAGAAATGAATCGGTGCTTAAAACCCGATGCAGTCACACACAAGCCGCTTTATTGTTTTAAAATAAAGTTTCCAAAATAAACTCTTATGTACAAATTTTGTTAGTTTCCAAAGGATACTGGAATAATTAAATTTTAAATTAAAAAATGCAAGTAATTAAAAAGGATAATTTTCTCTTGTTTTTAAACTTATTTATTTTTTAAAAAAGGATAACCTGGGAGTAACGATTTGGCCGACCCCTGGATCCGGCCGCCTGCATGCATTGCACACATTGCACAATAGGTAGCAGCGGCTCTGGCTACGTAGCCCCAGCTGTGACCCATGCTGTGACCTACATATTTTGCGGCATCAAGCGCAGGTATAATCATTGTCCGTCCGTGTTTGATTTATATTTTCTTTACCCGTCTACTTTTGTCCTTGGTAGCAGATTTACTTTTGGTCCGAATATTTAATATACAACTAGTCGGCTATTTCAGCGAACCCTGAGTGTCAGGTGACTAGAAATCAAGAGGGACAGGGCTCAAAACAAGGTTTTAATTCGGCAAACTTTCATTATTCCACTTTGCCTTTGGACATGGCATGAGAGAGATATGATGATGTTCAAATCTTCAAATGATTAGATTTGGGACATTTTGAAGATCGCAAGCAAGGAAATATTGAGATAAATTAATTAACAAATCAACGGGTGTAGCCGCTGGGCTAAAGCTAAATGTGAAAGAAAGAAACATTATTAAAATATAGTTTTGTACCCGGCGAGAAGGGCATAAATTTGCAAACAAATCAACAGACCTGGCTGGCGGGATCGAGTTCTCAGTACTCTTTAAACAGCGCTAATTGGTGAAGAAGAAATGGTGAAAGTTTCAGAACGAGGCATCCACGTGATACAATGCCCTAGCCTTCCCCTTTTATGGCGTCATCATCAATACCACTTAAAGAAAACAGGGAATCGATAGCTTAGAAATTGTTTGGAACACAATCTACACACTGTGAACTTCCTAGCTTTCCCGCCTATTTAAGCTCGTATATCAGTCTACAGTGATAGTCGTATTATGTTTACATTGTATTTATAACGTTAGACAATAGTCAATAGTTAGTTTGACTATAGAAACAGTTATGAACTTGGCATCTTCTTACAGACTTTCGCTACAAATACTGGCTATTATAGTGATTCTACGGCTTGAAGAGATTTCGAACTTGACCACTTTAGCTAAAAATATTAAAGATCAACAAGGCTTACTAGTTAAGGGGACTAATCATCAGCGCGGATCAATATTTGAAGGCACTAATGACAATGCTAAAGATAAACTTGGAGGAAATCCTAAAGATAAGCCTGAATCACTTTTTGAAAATGCTAAAGATAAGCCTGGATCACTAGGAGAAAATTCTAGAGATAAGCATGAATCATCATTTGAAAGATCTAAAGATAATCTTGGATCGATAGTTGACGTTACGGAAGGTAAGCTTGGATCACTAGTTGAAAGTATTAAAAATAACCCTATTTCGACCAGACAGAATGCTTTTTCGTGCATAAATAATTGCGGAAGATCGTTCAGCCTCCCCTGTTCGTGTGACGTCATTTGCCAGGTGTATCATAATTGTTGTGAAGACTTCATCGAAGAATGTGCTTCCACACTTTTAAAGTTTGAGAACTCGTATGAACACTATAAGGATTCATTAATAGAGTGCTCTAACGAAAATGTTTATGTTATTGCCAGCTGCCCCAAACAACAGCTTTATATGAAATCTGAATCAAAGAGGCAAAAAAAAGATGTTTCTCAAGACTTGACGACGACAGGTCAGATGAGATTGACTTTAAAAGACATCTGGAGAAATATGCCAGTGACTGACATAAGCTCAAGGCTGGTGTTCAAAAACAAATCAATCTCTGATTGTTATCCTCACAAAACTGTATACCTATACTTGTGGCATGCACTATTTGACCATTTAGAGATGACTGAAAGTAAACATCATTATTTTATCGACCTGAGTGCGACATATGCACCACAGTTTGAGACTCCTCAAGACACCGCTAGTTTCTATGAGCCACACCAGTGTGTTGTTACTAGCATTGGTGCCTGCAGTATTTCAAAGTACAAAGACTTGTGTTCAACGTTTACATCTT
This sequence comes from Biomphalaria straminea, assembly GCA_021533235.1. Classification (NCBI taxonomy): domain Eukaryota; kingdom Metazoa; phylum Mollusca; class Gastropoda; family Planorbidae; genus Biomphalaria; species Biomphalaria straminea. Next base: position 7,824 of record JADKLZ010028956.1, on the reverse strand, counting down.
ACGTGAGAGCTGAGAACATGCTGGTCTATGACAATGTCTACTGTGCTCAGTGTGCTGGTTGGAATGATACAAGTCTCCTTATGCCGGTCACTTTTGTAGGAAGAGGCTCTAGACCTAAAATATCTATGTCTTCATCATTAAACTATGACATAGTCACTTTTAAGACAGAAGACAGTTCAGAAAATCAAAAATGGCATTTTCTGGAATGTTCGTTGGAGCAAGAGTCTCAGAACCAATTGAAATGCCGAATAACAGCATGCAACAGTTTCTACTACAAACTTCATGATGGACAATGTCTGTCGCTCTCTGTTTTGTCTGTCGCCTTTTTCAATTTGGGGGTGACACCAAGGTCAGATCGGCCAATGATATCAGCCTACATTATGTGTTTACTAAAATACCATGCTGAATTTTTCCTGGTTGGAGAATGGAGACCGGCGCAGATCTTTTATTATCCACAAGTTTACTTTCAGAGTAATTTTCTATTTTATCCATCCACCGACTCCATTGAAATATTTAACATGAATATAAATCGATACAATTTACTTCGATTGATTTCGATCTCTAAAATTCTAAAGTATACTTTAGGGCTGTCGAATGACAAGAATGAAGCACACAGTTTCGTAGAGGACTTTGAAGAGACTCAAATATACTCACAGTACGAAGTGTTGTTTGTTGATGGAAGCTTGGAAAACGTGTCCATAAACTTAGCGGATGGATATAACTCGACTACTTTGTGCCTTTGTGTGGTTCCTTTGAAGAAGGTCGATAGTATTTTCATAAATGAAAAGCTAATGTGTAATTATACATGTATTATGACAAGCTCCTTCAAAGTGCCAGTAATTTATAACAGCATGTGCTTACTAGATCAAGACTTTCATCTGAACTCATATAAACTCTTACAAACGGATATTTTAACATTATTACTTTTCACACTATTCTGGTATGTTTGATAAAGAACAATACAATATTTTTATACCAACTCTCTGTTGTTTTTTCTTCTTTATTGTCTGTATAATGAAAAGAAAAGAAATTGGTGTGCCGGCAAGTTGAAAAAGTAATAGATACATATTTTTTTTTGTTGTTGTCTAATTGTTTGTGACTGTCCGTCCGACATAATCGTAAAATATGAATTTTTAAAAGCAACCAATACGTGTACTAAAGTATGCTGTTTGTATTCGATTCACTTCTTAATGTGACACTACTGTTTAAATAATAAATCTGCATCCCTAATCTGTCAGAAGTTAGGCTATTGCTTTAATAATTAAAATTATGTTTAAATGATTAATACATTTATAATAATAATAAGGCTTTTCTTCGAGTCCGAAGATTAGTGAGGAATACAGTATTTCCCGTGGCTGAGCAACCCCATGTTTTGCTACATCCAGGGCAAGCATAACCATTGTCCGCACTTGGTCGATTTAGATTTTTATTCGCCGTCTGCATCTGTCTTAGGCAGTGGATTTTCTTTTGGTTTCAAATGTGTATCCCATAGGACTTTGTAAGTGACCTTCAGCTCTCGTTATGAGGCCTCATGCAACCAGGTTGCATCTCTCTTCTATCCAAAGAGTTTATTTCGTATTCAAACATCCACGTCTAATCGGATTTTATTAGGAAAATATGTAGTGATCAAGTTTGCTACAATAAAATCTCCGATCGTGGGGCCCCCACTTGCCACCCCCGAAGGCCGCTACTGCTGTATATCATACAGTTTTATTCGTGGCAACAAAGAGAGTAATAGGCCTACTCTTTGTTTTTGCTGCAAGAACATGTTTGATCTCTTTAATAGGCAACAAATCTATTAAAGATTGTATTTTAAAATGTAAAACTAACTTAAAAAAACAACAACTTTGATCTCTGTGGAAAAAAAATATTTTTAAAATGTCAACAAAGTCAACGTACTGGTAGACCTAGATCTAGATTTTTTAGTCTTTATTATAAATATAATCCATAAATGTTTTAAAAAAAGACACCCTTTGACACTATTTGTCAATCAAATATATTAATTTATGTATTTACAAACACCCATTTGGGGGCCCCCCCCCCCCAAGTGGGAGCCCGGGGGGATTTTCTAAACCTCCCCCCTCCCCCCCCCTTACGCTACGCCACTGCCAAAAGCTCTTATCGAAGATCACGCCAACAACTCAATAATAATTTCAATTCTCATGTTACATCTTATAATACATCTGTCCATTAAAATAGCTGAATCTTTGGTTAAAGAATATTTCTCTGGTTTCATTTTAAATCGCAGATGACTTTCGAATTCCAAACAGGGCCAGCCTTAGGCCTCTGCGGTGCGTAATTTGCTTATTTTATATTCAAGACCACATGGATGCATCCATGCTCAAAGCATTGACACCTGTAGGATTACATAATAGTGAGGCAGTGTGATGTCAGAGATGTGGTGCACACTAGAGTAATGCCCAGTGCCGAATGTTACACGTACGAGAGCGCTACAGTGTACTACTCGAGGCTGATTTTCGAAAGCCCCAGGACGATGATCCAGTGAGTAACTGGAGCCAGCTAAAAGCGATACTTCAGGACGTGACCGCAAAAGTCGTAGGACACTGCAGTAAATCCAACAGAGACTGGTTTGATGAGAACAATACCGCAATAAGGAAACTGTTATTGTCACAATACTCTCTCTAGTGCTAGATGTCACGATCTCTTCTTGTGGTGTTGTTAAATGTCATAAGCTTGTAGGAGAGAAGTATTGTGCCGCCGGGGATTGTAAAGATTTAAACAATAATATTGAGGATGACGATCTAGGATTCAACTGAGTAAATGCCTTGATAAAGAAATACTGGAACTTTTATTTAAACTCAACATAAGTACAGCAATGTACAAATAATATTAATAAAACTTGTGAATCAATAAAGGCATACTTTTTCTTAAATAAACATATTAGATCTAACAATGCGACTGATCTCGACAGATTCTAAGCTTCGACTCCTTGGCGCACTCTTTTTGCCCGCCTTTTGAAAATGTCTTTTAATTCAAACCAACCAATCAGATTTGAATCTAGAAGTCCCCCGACAAACTATAAATTGATATCGGGTTAATCCCGTACAGTTAAAAACCCAGATTCTAGGTTTGGATAAGTGACCTTACTAAATAATGAAATACATAAACCTAGAATTGCATATGTGAGAGTTATGAATAAATGCTATCGCTCTGTCCTCTCCAACCCTAATGACAACGCAGCCAGAACTCTCTATAAAGCTTCTTGTCACACTCTGAAGTCAAAGATCAGGGAACTAAAAAATAATTGGTGGCTGGAGCTGTCCGTAAACATGTGGAGACAGGCTGACACTGGTGATACACGCTCTTTCTTTAAGTCGCTTCGTTGTGCCTATGGCCTAACTTAACAGACTACGGCACCGCTAAGAGCTAAAAGGTGATCGACGTAACAGAGGCGCCCCGCGGAAACGCTTCCAAGACTAGCTTAGGCGTCAACTTTCCTTGGCTGACATAGAAGAGAGCACCAGTCTACATGCGGCGTCGGAACGAGACAGCTGGAGGTCACTCACGGATGCCGAGGGATACACATTTGAGACCAAAATAAAACCTGCTGCCGAGGACAAACGCAGACGACGAAAACCAAATTTAAATCGACAACCTGCGGACAATGGTCATGCTTGTCCTGGATGTGGCAAAATATGTAGGTCACACCTGGACTGCACAGCCAAAGAAAATGCTGTATTCCTCACTAATCTTTGGACTCGAAGACAAGCTTTATTATTGAACAGGTATTTTGTTAGAGGGGTTTAAACTTAAACTCAAAATCCTTTTGGCTGCGTTAATAGTAGTTTGAGTGCGTAATTTGCTTATTTTATATTGAAGAGGTATCTTTTTAGCTTCAAACCCCACTGAAGAGTGGTTTAAACTCAAAACCTTTTTGACTATTATAGAATTTTAAGTGTGTACTTTGCTTACTTTATATTGAAGAGTGAGGGGATAGGTTATCGTAAATTTCGAAGGGGGGTTTAAAATCTAAATATTCACTAGCTATGCTCTTGGACTTTGGGGATTGTTTTTGCATCATTTGCTTTATAGAAAAAAAAAAGGGGGGGGGCTGCAAAACTTCCTGATTACCTAAAATCAGACACTAAATTCCTATCCCTCTCGGCGGGGGGGTGATTTTTTTTCGAAAGGGGGAGGGGACGAGGTTGAGCCCCCCCCCCCCCCCCCGGCTAAGCCCACAAACTAGAGTTTTCTCAGGATGACCAATGTTCTAGTAATTCTCTGCGCAACAATATACAGCAACTTTGGAATTTATAGAAAAATCATTAGGACATTACTTATTAACAAACACAATAACAATTTCTTTGTCTCGTGACTATACTCGATATGATGTTTTTGTGTGTTTTTAAGTTTTAAAATCGTGCTCTTTTAGTAAAAATAGAATCAGAAAACTAATGGTTGTTTCAGGCGCTCGTAATTTTCAACAAAGGCCAAGGAGTGGAGAAAGTAGTTGAAATCTTCTGACAGATTGGCTACTTAAGAACATTTCGATGATAATTTATCTACTGGAAGCCATCTTTCATTTTATCTTTACTTGTCAATCTTTTTTTTTTCTTGAATATGAGTGTGTCAAACCCTGATAGAACGTTTTATATATCCTTATAAATGCTGACTTCAAGAAACACGCAACACTTGCCTAGAAATGTGATGGAACAGCTTCGTTGGATACACCGCGCCCTCCTTTAGTGCTACGACAAATCTTTATCTTTTATAAGAGAGGGGTTGAAATCAATACTTTGTAAATTGTTTGGAACTTAAAGATCTAGGCCTCTCATCTTTCCAGCCATGAACAAATAATATATCGTCTTACAACCTAATTATTTCAACCAGTTTGTTTAACTTTTTGTTAGAGAGCTTCATAATCCTATCATCTTCTACTATTGAGGCGCATTATGACAAAAATGTTTGTTGTTATATTGACTCTAATAGTTACACAGCGTTCACGCATTCAAATAGAGGCTCAAAGTGCCAAGAATATGCCCATTTTTCTGATTGAAAGTACCAATGATCAGAATGGATCGTTTGTTGAAAGTACGAAATATGAAAATAGATTAGTTGTTAATCAGGCTGGTTCGAGAGAAGAAATAGTGTTTTCGTGCAGAAACGGGTGCGGGAGATTGCTACACCTCCCCTGCTCGTGTGACGTCATCTGTCAGGTGTATCAGAACTGCTGTGAAGACTTCTTCAAAGAATGTGAATTAATAAATCTGAAGCAGGAAAGCAGATATAAGTTCTATCAACATTTACAGATTGAGTGCTCTTCGGACAATATGTTGCTTATATCCAGTTGCAACAAACATTCTGATCAAAAGAAAACAAGTTCTGAGGGTCAGGTTCAAAAGATAGATACTGGGGATGGGACTAATGGTGGATCTAATACATGGACTCTGAAAGAGATTCTTCAAAACACTCCTGTGACTGACAGTGTTTCTAGGATGGCTTTTAAAGACAAATCAATCTTTGATTGCAATTCATATTTCAGTTCAACTCCATTAATGTGGAACGCTTTATTGGACCATTTGGAAATGATTGAGAATGACCAGAATTATTTTATTAGCTTAAACGAAAAATATAAACCAACGTTTGCACCATCCAGAGGTATGAATGAATTTTTACAGCCACATCAGTGTATTCCTCAAAGTATTGGCGACTGCAGTATTTCAAAGTACAAACACTTGTGTTCATCATTTACATCTTACGTGAGATCTGAGAACATGCTGGTCTATGACAATGTCTACTGTGCTCAGTGTGCTGGTTGGAATGATACAAGTCTCCTTATGCCAGTCACTTCGGTAGGAAGAGGCTCTAGACCTAAAATATCTATGTCTTCATCATTAAACTATGACATAGTCACTTTTGAGACAGAAGACAATTCGTCCAGTCAAAGTTGGCAGACTTTGGAATGCTCATTAGACCAGGAGTCTCAAAATCAATTGAAATGCAGAATAACAGCATGCAATAGTTTCTACTTTAAACTCTACGCTGGTCAGTGTCTGCAGCTTTCCGTCTTGTCTGTCGCTTTTTTCAACGTTACCATGAATCCTTCTCCAGATCTGACAAATATATCCGCATACGTTATGTGTTTACTGAAGTATTACGCTATTTATTTTTTGGTTGGAGAGTGGAGACCAGCTCAAATGTTGTACTACGAACAATCTTTTTTTCTTGGTCATTATCTTGTCTTGCCTACAAATTACACTCGAGATGTCTTTGACTTTTATGAAAAGCAAATTAGCCTGTATCGATTGATTATGATCTCTGAACTTTTGAAGTTTAAATTAGGAACGAAGAAAGGCACGAGTCAAACCAAACAGTCTCTGGAGGAGCTGGTGGAGATGCCGAAAGACGTGCAGTTTGAAGTGTTTCTTGCTGCTGGAAGCTTGGACAACGTGTCCACCCATTTGGTGGCTGAGTGTAACACGACGATCGTATGTGCTTGCGTTGTTCCAGTCAACAAGGCCGAGATGATGTCCCTGAATGAAACAAATGTATGTAATTATACATGTTACAAACTTTCTTTGAATGAAACGGTTTATTATGAGAGCATGTGCCCTTTATACGATGACCAAACAATAAATGCAGGTAACAGATGTAATTTAATTATCTTAACATCACCAATTTTACTCCTATTATGGTTCGTGTAATAAATATGGAAAAAAAAAACAATCACAATCTCTCTCTTTCTGATTTCTAGGATTGTTATAGATATTGTTGAGAAGAAATTCTAAGAATTACTAAGTAGCCAAAATGATTACTAAATTAAAATGGATTCTAAAACAAAATGGTAAAATCAAATAGTATAGTGTGTAATCAGGTAAATCAAAAAATGTATATTCACACATTTAGACGTCTCTGCCATGGTGCTAACTTTTTGTACATCTGTTAATGTAATTTCTGATTATTATTTTGTTCAAATTACGATTTAACTCCTTAGACAAGATTTTAGATGTTTTATATGTCTGGTATTCGAAATTGACATCATAAATAAAGTGTGTTTCCGTGAAAACAATTTCCAGTCTACTGGTAACTGGGAAAGTATTTTTATATGACTTACCTTAGACTAAGTCTTACATCAATCGATAAAAGTTTGTACAGCTTACAAGTATTATATGTCTATGTCTAAAGAGATAATAAATTGTCTCGTGTGGCTAAATAGGTTAATGATTGACCACGTTAACAGATTGTGATTTTAAAATCCCTAGGCATGTTCAACCTATTCCTGCTCCTGAAGTGTTAAAAGCAAATATGGTTTTATTGTTCATCAACAACAACAGGCCTCCGTTTAAGACCCTTCAATCTATTGTGAATATAAAGCACCTGTGTTTCTATGCTGAATGAGAGTATCACTTGGCCAGCACAGCGACCAAACTTTACACGACTAGATAGAGTTTGGAAAATCCCGAAAATCCCAAAATAGAAATCTTCTTAAGTCCCTTGGTTCAGAAACCAAACGAAATACCACTCAGCCAACAGGCACAACAATTAGACTCTACAACGGCATATATTTTTCTTAGTTTTTTTGTATGTCCTTGGAACGAGGTTTACGTTAATTGATGACCTTCATTTGCTGGAAGATTAATTATTTTATTAGTCAGTAGCATTTGATTGGGTTGCTTTCGTTCAGGATGCAAAATAAAAATTATAACAAAAAAAATAATTAAAAAGGCGTCAGAAGATATGAGCACTAAGAACGAATGAGATCTAGAGCTAACGGTGACTGGTCATTTAATACCCGGTCACTTTATCCCCCGGTCATTTCATCTTTGGCCACTTCATCGCCGGTCACTTCAGCCCCAGTTATTT
>JADKLZ010028955.1:0-17351 GCA_021533235.1 Biomphalaria straminea | reverse complement strand
CGGTTGGTCATTGTGCTGGCCACACAGTGGCGTAGCGTAGGGGGGGAGGGAGGGGGAGCCTTTGAAAATCCCCCCGGGCCCCCACTTAGGGGGGGGCCCCAAACGGGTGTGCGAAATTTGTTTGTAAATACATAAATTAATATATTTGATTGACAAATAGTGTCAAGTACCAGTACATTTTAAAATATTTTTCCGAAAGAGAAAAGTTAAAGTTAGTTTTACATTTTAAAATGCAAATCTTTAATAGATTTGTTGCCGATTTATTTTACTTTCAAAAGTGATCAAACGTGCTTGCAGCAAAAACTAAGAATATTACTCTCTTTGTTGCCACGAATAGGGGCGTCTTTAGCAGTGCGCGGGACCCTGTGCGTGTGTCATATGCGGGGCCCCGTAAGGATAAACTATATATACCGTACCACATCACGCTAACCGGCTATCCGTCTCTAACGCTGTAACAATAACAAGACAGTATGTCTGCCTTAACGCAGTGGGCCTTCCTTTTTGTTACAAAACAGAATATTGCGTAGCCATTGTTGGTTTACTATTGGCCGCGCTAAGTGCTATTTATACTGTATTGTAATTGTTCTGCATAAAGAAAATTATTTTAAAATTTAAAAAAAGTGTAAAAATTACTCCCATGACCATAGCCTATTGGGAAAAAAACAAATAGACGGAAGCAACCAATCTAAATATTTTATTTCGTATATATAACATCGACATCCAATAGGATTGTATTAGGAAAATATGTGATGATCAAGTTTGTGACAATAAAATCTCCTATCGCGGGGCCCCCCTCAAGCGCCACTTGCCATTCCCTAAGGCCGCTACTGGCCACGAATAAAACTATGATATACAGAGTATTCTTAATAATTATTATTCTTAAAAATGCTAGAATTGTCCATTTTTCCGGTTGACAGGGTGAGGCTACAAAACAGCGTGATGCATTGGTTAAACCTATGATAACGCAGCCACAATGAGTGGCCGACTGTCTGGCTAGCGAATACGTCTGTTAGGCATAAATCCAAAAGCAATATTGAATTGTTCAACATTTTTTAACAAATTAACCCCAGAGATCCTTCCTTTTCAAGTTAATATCAAATCCTTCCTACTAAAGTTCTTAAACTGATATCTACTAGGAACTTTAACAATTCGACCACATCTGGCTGTCTTGACTGGCACAACAGGTTCTCTAGACGTTGGTCTATAACTGTCTGTTTAGTTTGTTCTAACAGTTGACTGTTCTTTGCCTTCATCGGTATCATAGTACCCAAAGATATCGTGATCGAAACCCTAGTTCAAAAAGCGTTGATTTCTTCTGTATGTTTTCCCATTGTTTGCTTATGATGTAAGATCTTGGTGAGGAATTTTTTTTATGAGAACTACTTTCTGCCATGTTTGTTCTAGACGAACTCTCACTGTCTCTCTGACAGAGTAATCTTTAGGTAGTCTTGCTTTTGCATCGTATTTCACTTTGCTTTTCATCTGTCGTTCGTTGAGTAATGTCTCTGCATTTTCAGTTACCGATGATTTCAATAGTTTTGGATCAGATGGATTAATGTCCTTGAGTCTTCAGCGGCTGTGATGCTTATCGGAGTATTTCTATACTAATCATGCTTTCTGCTAAATGACGAGAAACTGACGAAACTGATGACCCAATCCAACGAAAAAGCAAAAGAAGGTAGTGAATACTATGGATTCCCTGTAACCAAAACAACCAGAAGAAAGAAAAGACTTTATGGGAAGTTGAGTTCTAATGTCTTCTACTCATCAGTTCTAATGTAGGACTGTCAATAGAACTGCAATTCAAACGTGTTGCGACATAAGTGCTGGACAGATTTTATATGGGGATGAAGGACAGATTAAAAAGGCTGGAAACAAATAGATACCTTTGGGTTTCTTCTTGGACCAAGACACCTGTTGGATGATGACACGCTTATGACAAACTGTGTTACTTTTTTCTGTTTGTATGATGGAATAAATGGAAAATCGCTTGTTCAATGATGTCATTGATGTACGAGCAGCAACAAACCAGTAATACGATCCACAATAGACATATTGCGGAAACGGACTTCATATATTAATAACGTGTGCTCAAACCTTGCAACCTCCGAATACCGCTAACTCAGGCCACTTCCATTGCTTCATTCTCAAAGCTCATGTTCATCTAAAACTATCCCAGGAGCACAATGAAGCAAGAAAAGCTTATCATAGCTTTAATGTCAGTGAAGTCACAAATACTAGAAAGTATTGATGTAGATGATGTCATAGATGTCTTTGCTGCACAGAATGCTTGACGTGAAGCGATATGAATTGAGATTTGTCACGTGTGCATTATTTAGCTAATAAACAACGGTATTTTTTATTAAAAGAGTCTTAATGATATTTTTTTGTTAAGTTTACTGATATACTGAACCAATTTGATCTTGGGCTTATATATGTTTTGCGTACATTATGTCATGTCATATGTCGAATGTCAAAATGCAAGGGGCCCCCAAGGAGGTCGATCCCCCCCCCCTAGCTACGCCCCTGTACCTGAGAAATTTATGTTGAAATGAGTGTTTTGTGTTTTTTTATTCCTGAATTTTAAATTTGTGACGTCACAAAATCGCTACCCCTCCCCTTTAATGCTTGTCACAAAGTGTCACATTTTCTCAAACCCCTCCCCAGAGCGTGACGTCATTTACGAACGACACCTAAGTTGGTGGTGTATGGTGCAGTTTGAAGAGAGCCTGGATAGTGAGATTCGTAAACCTATTATTACTATTCAAACGATAGAATGTTACTCTAAGTATAAATTGCAAAATTTTGTACATGTATGAAAATACATATTAATCCTACATAGTTCTATTTCATTTTCATATTAAAAAAGGGCACTCTTTCAGAAGATGAAAAGAGACTTAGAAAAATAATTTAATAAAATAAAAGGAAATCGAATGTTTCAACAGTTGTTGTAGTCTTTGAAATCTCACGACAGAAGGACGAACAGAAGGACGGATAGACAGACAGAAAACACAAAACTAATATCGTCCTTTTCACTAAAGCGGTTGAAACCTGAGCGCTATAATTGACATTTTGAAATTAGAAAACTTAAAAAGTTAAAAGAAATTGTGTTTTTTTTTCTTACGTAGTAACAGGAGCCTTACTTGGCGTGTCTAGCGAAAAATTGGATGGGAATACAAAAATACAAAAATGACATTTAATTTAAACCATAATTGAAAAAAAGAAAAGATTGATTCCTTAATTAGTGCACAAAAAAATTGAAGCGTGATTCTTACTTTTAATTTAATAAAACGCTTAAAAAAATCATATTTCAATAAAGTTTTTCTTTATACAAGGTAATGTTTAAATAGAATTTGTACAATATATGCCAATGAGTCCAAAATGAATCGGTACAGAGCAGTTCAGCGCACAAAGACAGTCCAATATAGGAAGCCAAAGCGTAGTTAGGGTGGGGGAGGAGGAGGAGAATTGGAAAATCCCCCATTTAAGAAGAGCCCCCAAATGAGTGTTTTTACATTAAAAATTAAAATATTACAAAAAATTTCAGGGTCCCCATAGATGTCAAACCCCTCGGGCCACCGAACGACGGAAAATTCATAGCTACGCCCTTGAGTCAAATTGAAGTCAATCCAGCACTGGGATTCATAGTGATGTCAGTCCTGTGCAGGGAGTCAGAGTGATGTCAGTCCGGTACAGTAAGTCAGAGAAAAGTGAATCTGTAAGTTTTGTACAAGACTGAAAACTCGGAAATCCAATAATGCGTGGAAAACTATTTTAAGAACATCTTATACGCCAAAGCACTATTTTGATACTTCTCTACTTTTTTAAGCATGACTCAAACCTCTCTGTTTGATGGATGTCGTCTCGCTTCTGTGACATTTAGCTGTATAGATAGTAAGAAACACACTAAACCATATCTAAATCATTATCTGGCATAAGTACCAATGTTGCTTACATTTTTTTTATATTAAATATTACACAAGTGTACTGCAATTTAAATAATAAAATCACAATAAGATCTAAAGAAAAAAACTATTGCAAATCCTATTTTTATAAGCGTCCCCCCCCCTTAAAAGGGGAGAATACTCTAGTAGTTTTTTGTGGCCTGTTTGTCCGTCCGTCCGTCCCGTTTATATTTCAGAAACTAGAAGGGAAAATGAAAATCGGACCTCATGATATGACATCAATCAATTTCAAAGTTCTGAAGCAACAGCTGCTTTTTCTTTTCCGAAAGTGAACTATCTAATTATTAAAATTATCTATGCAATCAGATTTTTCAAAAAAAAAATCTTTTCAATGAAAAACTTCAAGGGAGCTATGTGTGTTTTTAAAGGTCACAGACGTCTTCATTAATTAATCAAGCTTCATTCATAGATTCTCACATTGGTACAGAAAATTTGCATCTAAGGTCACAAAAGAAAACGTATCAATGGATCATTATTGAATTCTATGGTGTGTAGATACGATACATGGGGGCTTGGTGGCTATGTGCTTTAGCATCTGGCTTCAGAACCTGGTGTCCTAGGTTCTAATCTTAATGAAGACTGGAATTTTGAATTTCGTAAATTTTAGGGCTCGCCTGAATCCACCCAACTCTTATGGGTACCTGACTTAAGTTTAGAGAAGAAACGGCGAATGGTCGTTGTACTGGCCACATGACCTCCTGCTCGTTAACCGTTGGCTCTTGTCAGATGACATTTACATCATCTGCCACTTAGATCGCAAGATCTGAATGGGGAACTTTAGTTGTTGTTTTAGTAACGATACATACACACACGCAGATAACACTTACTAACTTTTCCTATGGATTTTTGTGTCTCTTGCGTAGTCCCAAAGTCCTTCTTCGGTTGTATCAGCTATGGATGAAACCAGAAGCGAAGATAATAGTGATTAGTTCGGTATGAGACATATCTGGTGTAGCGTCTCATTTTTTGTGATAGTATTTCTCTTTACACAATTTCAAAGATTTTATCTTTTATTGTTTGAAAGTTTGAAATTGTCTGTGATAATTGATAAAAATAATAATTTTTTTTTGGTGTCAACTAAAATATTAATGGATCCTCCTTGTAAGAAGAGCGAATATAAAAAGGCCAATATTGGTTTGTTTTGCACACACTATTCATCTTAATAAAAAAAAAGGTCGAGAACTATATTAAGTCAAATAAAAAAAAAAAGGCAGCCCTGTTCAATAGTATTATGCGAGAGACATTTTAGCACATACAGCAATCAGACGTCTGTAGTAGGCATGATCTGTTTAAAGATCATCTTCGTATTAAGTGAGACGTCTCTATCGCGGACTTAGACTTAGACTTAGGTCCTCCCGCGCCGTTCGGCGCATTGGCGTCAAGCTGTCTCCATAAAGATCTGTCATTGGCAATGTCTGAAGCCTCCTCCCATCTGGTGTCCACTGTTCTGAGGTCTCTATCGCGTACCTTTTTTTTTTCACAAAAAGTCCTCACTAAAATGAAGTGCAATAGTTGTAAGGACTTTCACCACTCAGTTGTAAGTAAAAAAGAAACCGAAAAAAAAGAATCCCACAAGTGGATACTTTTTGAAATGTTTTCTTCAAAACGTTTTGAACCATACTGTTACATATGCCTCTCTCAAAAACAAAACAAAAAATGTCTACATTGGAAAAGATCTTATTAAAAGATGAAACAATGCTTCTTACTTAATATTTTTTAAAATAAAAAACATAGTCTTTATACTAATATTTCAATATGGATAAATTACAATGGAAATAAAACACTTTTATCGCCGGCCCCTACCCTTCCCTTGTTGTTGGTCGGTCGTTGCCTTGTCGCTCCAAACAGCTATTACAACTTGAAAAAACTTAAATATAAAACTGTCAAGATATAAGATAACATATTAATAAAACAGCTAAACTCGAGTAGACCAATTTTTACTATGAAAGAACTAAGATTGTGTTGTAAACTTGAACAGAAAAAAATTTAATGTAGATCAACATATATAATCTTTATAATCACCCAGGGCCGCCGCTACCTTTTGTGCAATATGTGCATTGCAAGCAGATGTATTTTAGTGACGCTTGCAGAAACAGATTAGTCAAAACATATTTTTCTTCTCAGTATCTACTTACTTCTGTATCATATATAAATATTGTAGTTTAGTTGAATACACCGCCCTATATAAATATTGTAGTTTAGTTGAATACACCGCCCTATATAAATATTGTAGTTTAGTTGAATACACCGCCCTATATAAATATTGTAGTTTAGTAATACACCGCCCTGTGAGTACATCTAGTAATTAGAAACGCAAAATATATTTTCACTTTTATGTTAAATAGCTGTTAGTTAAGCGTAGAAAATAATTTGGTCATTATTGATGTAGATCTACATTAAGTTGTAGGCTACGAACTGTTTGGAGCAACAAGCCAACGACTGTGGAACAACTATAGAAGGGGTCGGCGAAAAAAAAAAGTTTTATTTTCATTATAGTTAGGCTTATTAATCCGTGTCTAAATATTGCAAATGTTTACAAATTAAAATATCTTAGGTAGGAAACGTCATTTTATCTTCTAATACAGTGGTTCTCAAACTGTGGGTTGCGACTCCTTTGGGGGTCGAATGATTATTTGCCAAGGGTCGCCTAAGACCATCGGAAATTTCGTGTTTTTTTTTTTTTTTTGGGGGGAGGGGGGCTATTTTACATTTGAAATTTTGTTTCTTTTTGTCATACGATTTCTTAAGTGTTGTAACAAGCACATTTCTATTATAGATGAAATACATTAAAGATAAACTTTTAAAATAATTTTTGCACAAATTCATTTAACACTAAATAAAATCGCAACAAGCTTTTACTATGTAAATACATCATGGATGTCAGATATATATATATATATACCTCAATCTGTTAAAATTAGCAAAATCACATTCAGAGTGTACTTAGGCCTATGAATGAAATAAATTTTACGGTTTGGGGTCTCCGCCTGGTGGGGAGTCGTATTAGGGGGTCGCCGCCTGGTGGGGAGTCGTATTACGGGGTCGCCGCCTAGTGGGGAATCCCATTAGGGGGTCGCCGAGATAAAAAGGTTGAGAGCCGCTGTTCTAATAAGACTTTGCTAAATGTACACCGTCTTCGCGAGAGGCGTATGTAACAATATAGGTTAAAACTTTTGGAAGAAAACATTTTAAGTGATTGTTCTTGATTTCATTATTTGAGATTTGTCAAATTTCTTCTGACTTCATTATAATTAGGATTTTTGTGTGAAAAAAAGGGTCCTCCACACAGACGTCTTAAATAAATGTGAAAATTTTTTTACGGTTAATGTTTTAATTACTAGATCTACTTGCAGTGTTTTTCAAATCAAAAAAAATGTTACCAACAATCATGAAAATTCAAGACCAGAAATGAATCGGTGCTTAAAACCCGCTGCATTCACACACAAGCCGCTTTATTGTTTTAAAATAAAGTTTTAAAAATAAACTCTTATGTACAAATTTTGTGAGTTTCCAAAGGATACTGGAATAATTAAATTTTAAATTAAAAATGCAAGTAATTAAAAAGGATAATTTTTTCTTGTTTTTAAACTTATTTATGTTTTAAAAAAGGATAACTTGGGAGTAACGATTTGGACGACCCCTGGATCCGGCCGCCTGCATGCATTGCACACATTGCACAATAGGTAGCAGCGGCTCTGGCTACGTAGCCCCAGCTGTGACCCATGCTGTGACCTACATATTTTGCGGCATCAAGCGCAGGTATAATCATTGTCCGTCGGTGTTTGATTTATATTTTCTTTACCCGTCTACTTTTATCCTCGGTAGCAGATTTACTTTTGGTCCGAATACAACTAGTCGGCTATTTCAGCGAACCCTGAGTGTCAGGAGACTAGAAATCAAGAGGGACAGGGCTCAAACCAAGGTTTTAATTCAGCAAACTTTCATTATTCCACTTTGCCTTTGGACATGGCATGAGAGAGATATGCTGATGTTCAAATCTTCAAATGATTAGATTTGGGACATTTTGAAGATCTCAAGCAAGGAAATATTGAGATAAATTAAGGAACAAATCAACGGGCGTAGCCGCTGGGCTAAAGCTAAATGTGAAAGAAAGAAAGATTATTAAAATATAGTTTTGTACCCGGCGAGAAGGGCATTTGCAAACAAATCAACAGACCTGGCTGGCGGGATCGAGTTCTCAGTACTCTTTAAACAGCGCTAATTGGTGAAGAAGAAATGGTGAAAGTTTCAATGCCCTAGCCTTCCCCTTTTATGGCGTCATCATCAATACCACTTAAAGAAAACAGGGAATCGATAGCTTAGAAATTTTTTGGAACACAATCTACACACTGTGAACTTCCTAGCTTTCCCGCCTATTTAAGCTCGTATATCAGTCTACAGTGATAGTCGTATCACATTTACATTGTATTTATAACGTTAGACAATAGTCAATAGTTAGTTTGACTATAGAAACAGTTATGAACTTGGCATCTTCTTACAGACTTTCGCTACAAATACTGGCTATTATAGTGATTCTACGGCTTGAAGAGATTTCGAACTTGACCACTTTAGCTAAAAATATTAAAGATCAACAAGGCTTACTAGTTAAGGGGACTAATCATCAGCGCGGATCAATATTTGAAGGCACTAATGACAATGCTAAAGATAAACTTGGAGGAAATCCTAAAGATAAGCCTGAATCACTTTTTGAAAATACTAAAGATAAGCCTGGATCACTTTTTGAAAATACTAAAGATAAGCCTGAATCACTTTTTGAAAATACTAAAGATAAGCCTGGATCACTAGGAGAAAATTCTAGAGATAAGCATGAATCATCATTTGAAAGATCTAAAGATAATCTTGGATCAATAGTTGACGTTACGGAAGGTAAGCTTGGATCACTAGTTGAAAGTATTAAAAATAACCCTATTTCGACCAGACAGAATGCTTTTTCGTGCATAAATAATTGCGGAAGATCGTTCAGCCTCCCCTGTTCGTGTGACGTCATTTGCCAGGTGTATCATAATTGTTGTGAAGACTTCATCGAAGAATGTGCTTCCACACTTTTAAAGTTTGAGAACTCGTATGAACACTATAAGGATTCACTAATAGAGTGCTCTAACGAAAATGTTTATGTTATTGCCAGCTGCCCCAAACAACAGCTTTATATGAAATCTGAATCAAAGAGGCAAAAAAAAGAGGTTTCTCAGGACTTGACGACGACAGGTCAGATGAGATTGACTTTAAAAGACATCTGGAGAAATATGCCAGTGACTGACATAAGCTCAAGGCTGGTGTTCAAAAACAAATCAATCTCTGATTGTTATCCTCACAAAACTGTATACCTATACTTGTGGCATGCACTATTTGACCATTTAGAGATGACTGAAAGTAAACATCATTATTTTATCGACCTGAGTGCGACATATGCACCACAGTTTGAGACTCCTCAAGACACCGCTAGTTTCTATGAGCCACACCAGTGTGTTGTTACTAGCATTGGTGCCTGCAGTATTTCAAAGTACAAAGACTTGTGTTCTTCATTTACATCTTACGTGAGAGCTGAGAACATGCTGGTCTATGACAATGCCTACTGTGCTCAGTGTGCTGGTTGGAATGATACAAGTCTCCTTATGCCAGTCACTTTTGTAGGAAGAGGCTCTAGACCTAAAATATCTATGTCTTCATCAGTCACCAATGACATAGTCACTTTTAAGACAGAAGACAGTTCAGAAAATCAGAAATGGCATTTTCTGGAATGTTCGTTGGAGCAAGAGTCTCAGAACCAATTGAAATGCCGAATAACAGCATGCAACAGTTTCTACTACAAACTTCATGATGGGCAATGTCTGTCGCTCTCTGTTTTGTCTGTCGCATTTTTCAATTTGGGGGTGACACCAAGGTCAGATCGGCCAATGATATCAACCTACATTATGTGTTTACTAAAATACCATGCTGAATTTTTCCTAGTTGGAGAATGGAGACCGGCGCAGATCTTTTATTATCCACAAGTTTACTTTCAGAGTAATTTCCTATTTTATCCATCGACCGACTCCATTGAAATATTTGACATGAATATAAATCGATACAATTTACTTCGATTGATTTCGATCTCTAAAATTCTAAAGTATACTTTAGGGCTGTCGAATGACAAGAATGAAGCACACAGTTTCGTAGAGGACTTTGAAGAGACTCAAATATACTCACAGTACGAAGTGTTGTTTGTTGATGGAAGCCTGGAAAACGTGTCCATAAACTTAGCGGATGGATATAACTCGACTACTTTGTGCCTTTGTGTGGTTCCTTTGAAGAAGGTCGATAGTATTTTCTTAAATGAAAAGCTAATGTGTAATTATACATGTATTATGACAAGCTCCTTCAAAGTGCCAGTAATTTATAACAGCATGTGCTTACTAGATCAAGACTTTCATCTGAACTCATATAAACGCTTCCAAACGGATATTTTAACATTATTACTTTTCACACTATTCTGGTATGTTTGATAAAGAACAATACAATATTTTTATACCAACTCTCTGTTTTTTTTTCTTCTTTATTGTCTGTATAATGAAAAGAAAAGAAATTGGTGTGCCGGCAAGTTGAAAAAGTAATAGATACATATTTTTTTTTGTTGTTGTCTAATTGTTTGTGACTGTCCGTCCGACATAATCGTAAAATATGAATTTTTAAAAGCAACCAATACGTGTACTAAAGTATGCTGTTTGTATTCGATTCACTTCTTAATGTGACACTACTGTTTAAATAATAAATCTGCATCCCTAATCTGTCAGAAGTTAGGCTATTGCTTTAATAATTAAAATTATGTTTAAATGATTAATACATTTATAATAATAATAAGGCTTTTCTTCGAGTCCGAAGATTAGTGAGGAATACAGTATTTCCCGTGGCTGAGCAACCCCATGTTTTGCTACATCCAGGGCAAGCATAACCATTGTCCGCACTTGGTCGATTTAGATTTTTATTCGCCGTCTGCATCTGTCTTAGGCAGTGGATTTTCTTTTGGTTTCAAATGTGTATCCCATAGGACTTTGTAAGTGACCTTCAGCTCTCGTTATGAGGCCTCATGCAACCAGGTTGCATCTCTCTTCTATCCAAAGAGTTTATTTCGTATTCAAACATCCACGTCTAATCGGATTTTATTAGGAAAATATGTAGTGATCAAGTTTGCTACAATAAAATCTCCGATCGTGGGGCCCCCACTTGCCACCCCCGAAGGCCGCTACTGCTGTATATCATACAGTTTTATTCGTGGCAACAAAGAGAGTAATAGGCCTACTCTTTGTTTTTGCTGCAAGAACATGTTTGATCTCTTTAATAGGCAACAAATCTATTAAAGATTGTATTTTAAAATGTAAAACTAACTTAAAAAAACAACAACTTTGATCTCTGTGGAAAAAAAATATTTTTAAAATGTCAACAAAGTCAACGTACTGGTAGACCTAGATCTAGATTTTTTAGTCTTTATTATAAATATAATCCATAAATGTTTTAAAAAAAGACACCCTTTGACACTATTTGTCAATCAAATATATTAATTTATGTATTTACAAACACCCATTTGGGGGCCCCCCCCCCCCAAGTGGGAGCCCGGGGGGATTTTCTAAACCTCCCCCCTCCCCCCCCCTTACGCTACGCCACTGCCAAAAGCTCTTATCGAAGATCACGCCAACAACTCAATAATAATTTCAATTCTCATGTTACATCTTATAATACATCTGTCCATTAAAATAGCTGAATCTTTGGTTAAAGAATATTTCTCTGGTTTCATTTTAAATCGCAGATGACTTTCGAATTCCAAACAGGGCCAGCCTTAGGCCTCTGCGGTGCGTAATTTGCTTATTTTATATTCAAGACCACATGGATGCATCCATGCTCAAAGCATTGACACCTGTAGGATTACATAATAGTGAGGCAGTGTGATGTCAGAGATGTGGTGCACACTAGAGTAATGCCCAGTGCCGAATGTTACACGTACGAGAGCGCTACAGTGTACTACTCGAGGCTGATTTTCGAAAGCCCCAGGACGATGATCCAGTGAGTAACTGGAGCCAGCTAAAAGCGATACTTCAGGACGTGACCGCAAAAGTCGTAGGACACTGCAGTAAATCCAACAGAGACTGGTTTGATGAGAACAATACCGCAATAAGGAAACTGTTATTGTCACAATACTCTCTCTAGTGCTAGATGTCACGATCTCTTCTTGTGGTGTTGTTAAATGTCATAAGCTTGTAGGAGAGAAGTATTGTGCCGCCGGGGATTGTAAAGATTTAAACAATAATATTGAGGATGACGATCTAGGATTCAACTGAGTAAATGCCTTGATAAAGAAATACTGGAACTTTTATTTAAACTCAACATAAGTACAGCAATGTACAAATAATATTAATAAAACTTGTGAATCAATAAAGGCATACTTTTTCTTAAATAAACATATTAGATCTAACAATGCGACTGATCTCGACAGATTCTAAGCTTCGACTCCTTGGCGCACTCTTTTTGCCCGCCTTTTGAAAATGTCTTTTAATTCAAACCAACCAATCAGATTTGAATCTAGAAGTCCCCCGACAAACTATAAATTGATATCGGGTTAATCCCGTACAGTTAAAAACCCAGATTCTAGGTTTGGATAAGTGACCTTACTAAATAATGAAATACATAAACCTAGAATTGCATATGTGAGAGTTATGAATAAATGCTATCGCTCTGTCCTCTCCAACCCTAATGACAACGCAGCCAGAACTCTCTATAAAGCTTCTTGTCACACTCTGAAGTCAAAGATCAGGGAACTAAAAAATAATTGGTGGCTTGAACTGTCCGTAAACATGTGGAGACAGGCTGACACTGGTGATACACGCTCTTTCTTTAAGTCGCTTCGTTGTGCCTATGGCCTAACTTAACAGACTACGGCACCGCTAAGAGCTAAAAGGTGATCGACGTAACAGAGGCGCCCCGCGGAAACGCTTCCAAGACTAGCTTAGGCGTCAACTTTCCTTGGCTGACATAGAAGAGAGCACCAGTCTACATGCGGCGTCGGAACGAGACAGCTGGAGGTCACTCACGGATGCCGAGGGATACACATTTGAGACCAAAATAAAACCTGCTGCCGAGGACAAACGCAGACGACGAAAACCAAATTTAAATCGACAACCTGCGGACAATGGTCATGCTTGTGCTGGATGTGGCAAAATATGTAGGTCACACCTGGAGTGCACAGCCAAAGAAAATGCTGTATTCCTCACTAATCTTTGGACTCGAAGACAAGCTTTATTATTGAACAGGTATTTTGTTAGAGGGGTTTAAACTTAAACTCAAAATCCTTTTGGCTGCGTTAATAGTAGTTTGAGTGCGTAATTTGCTTATTTTATATTGAAGAGGTATCTTTTTAGCTTCAAACCCCACTGAAGAGTGGTTTAAACTCAAAACCTTTTTGACTATTATAGAATTTTAAGTGTGTACTTTGCTTACTTTATATTGAAGAGTGAGGGGATAGGTTATCGTAAATTTCGAAGGGGGGTTTAAAATCTAAATATTCACTAGCTATGCTCTTGGACTTTGGGGATTGTTTTTGCATCATTTGCTTTATAGAAAAAAAAAAGGGGGGGGGCTGCAAAACTTCCTGATTACCTAAAATCAGACACTAAATTCCTATCCCTCTCGGCGGGGGGGTGATTTTTTTTCGAAAGGGGGAGGGGACGAGGTTGAGCCCCCCCCCCCCCCCCCGGCTAAGCCCACAAACTAGAGTTTTCTCAGGATGACCAATGTTCTAGTAATTCTCTGCGCAACAATATACAGCAACTTTGGAATTTATAGAAAAATCATTAGGACATTACTTATTAACAAACACAATAACAATTTCTTTGTCTCGTGACTATACTCGATATGATGTTTTTGTGTGTTTTTAAGTTTTAAAATCGTGCTCTTTTAGTAAAAATAGAATCAGAAAACTAATGGTTGTTTCAGGCGCTCGTAATTTTCAACAAAGGCCAAGGAGTGGAGAAAGTAGTTGAAATCTTCTGACAGATTGGCTACTTAAGAACATTTCGATGATAATTTATCTACTGGAAGCCATCTTTCATTTTATCTTTACTTGTCAATCTTTTTTTTTTCTTGAATATGAGTGTGTCAAACCCTGATAGAACGTTTTATATATCCTTATAAATGCTGACTTCAAGAAACACGCAACACTTGCCTAGAAATGTGATGGAACAGCTTCGTTGGATACACCGCGCCCTCCTTTAGTGCTACGACAAATCTTTATCTTTTATAAGAGAGGGGTTGAAATCAATACTTTGTAAATTGTTTGGAACTTAAAGATCTAGGCCTCTCATCTTTCCAGCCATGAACAAATAATATATCGTCTTACAACCTAATTATTTCAACCAGTTTGTTTAACTTTTTGTTAGAGAGCTTCATAATCCTATCATCTTCTACTATTGAGGCGCATTATGACAAAAATGTTTGTTGTTATATTGACTCTAATAGTTACACAGCGTTCACGCATTCAAATAGAGGCTCAAAGTGCCAAGAATATGCCCATTTTTCTGATTGAAAGTACCAATGATCAGAATGGATCGTTTGTTGAAAGTACGAAATATGAAAATAGATTAGTTGTTAATCAGGCTGGTTCGAGAGAAGAAATAGTGTTTTCGTGCAGAAACGGGTGCGGGAGATTGCTACACCTCCCCTGCTCGTGTGACGTCATCTGTCAGGTGTATCAGAACTGCTGTGAAGACTTCTTCAAAGAATGTGAATTAATAAATCTGAAGCAGGAAAGCAGATATAAGTTCTATCAACATTTACAGATTGAGTGCTCTTCGGACAATATGTTGCTTATATCCAGTTGCAACAAACATTCTGATCAAAAGAAAACAAGTTCTGAGGGTCAGGTTCAAAAGATAGATACTGGGGATGGGACTAATGGTGGATCTAATACATGGACTCTGAAAGAGATTCTTCAAAACACTCCTGTGACTGACAGTGTTTCTAGGATGGCTTTTAAAGACAAATCAATCTTTGATTGCAATTCATATTTCAGTTCAACTCCATTAATGTGGAACGCTTTATTGGACCATTTGGAAATGATTGAGAATGACCAGAATTATTTTATTAGCTTAAACGAAAAATATAAACCAACGTTTGCACCATCCAGAGGTATGAATGAATTTTTACAGCCACATCAGTGTATTCCTCAAAGTATTGGCGACTGCAGTATTTCAAAGTACAAACACTTGTGTTCATCATTTACATCTTACGTGAGATCTGAGAACATGCTGGTCTATGACAATGTCTACTGTGCTCAGTGTGCTGGTTGGAATGATACAAGTCTCCTTATGCCAGTCACTTCGGTAGGAAGAGGCTCTAGACCTAAAATATCTATGTCTTCATCATTAAACTATGACATAGTCACTTTTGAGACAGAAGACAATTCGTCCAGTCAAAGTTGGCAGACTTTGGAATGCTCATTAGACCAGGAGTCTCAAAATCAATTGAAATGCAGAATAACAGCATGCAATAGTTTCTACTTTAAACTCTACGCTGGTCAGTGTCTGCAGCTTTCCGTCTTGTCTGTCGCTTTTTTCAACGTTACCATGAATCCTTCTCCAGATCTGACAAATATATCCGCATACGTTATGTGTTTACTGAAGTATTACGCTATTTATTTTTTGGTTGGAGAGTGGAGACCAGCTCAAATGTTGTACTACGAACAATCTTTTTTTCTTGGTCATTATCTTGTCTTGCCTACAAATTACACTCGAGATGTCTTTGACTTTTATGAAAAGCAAATTAGCCTGTATCGATTGATTATGATCTCTGAACTTTTGAAGTTTAAATTAGGAACGAAGAAAGGCACGAGTCAAACCAAACAGTCTCTGGAGGAGCTGGTGGAGATGCCGAAAGACGTGCAGTTTGAAGTGTTTCTTGCTGCTGGAAGCTTGGACAACGTGTCCACCCATTTGGTGGCTGAGTGTAACACGACGATCGTATGTGCTTGCGTTGTTCCAGTCAACAAGGCCGAGATGATGTCCCTGAATGAAACAAATGTATGTAATTATACATGTTACAAACTTTCTTTGAATGAAACGGTTTATTATGAGAGCATGTGCCCTTTATACGATGACCAAACAATAAATGCAGGTAACAGATGTAATTTAATTATCTTAACATCACCAATTTTACTCCTATTATGGTTCGTGTAATAAATATGGAAAAAAAAAACAATCACAATCTCTCTCTTTCTGATTTCTAGGATTGTTATAGATATTGTTGAGAAGAAATTCTAAGAATTACTAAGTAGCCAAAATGATTACTAAATTAAAATGGATTCTAAAACAAAATGGTAAAACCAAATAGTATAGTGTGTAATCAGGTAAAACAAAAAATGTATATTCACACACATTTAGACGTCCCTGCCATGGTGCTAACTTTTTGTACATCTGTTAATGTAATTTCTGATTATTATTTTGTTCAAATTACGATTTAACTCCTTAGACAAGATTTTAAATGTTTTATATGTCTGGTATTCGAAATTGACATCATAAATAAAGTGTGTTTCCGTGAAAACAATTTCCAGTCTACTGGTAACTGGGAAAGTATTTTTATATAACTTACCTTAGACTAAGTCTTACATCAATTGATAAAAGTTTGTACAGCTTACAAGTATTATATGTCTATGTCTAAAGAGATAATAAATTGTCTCGTGTGGCTAAATAAGTTAATGATTGACCACGTTAACAGATTGTGATTTAAAATCCCTAGGCATGTTCAACCTATTCCTGCTCCTGAAGTGTTAAAAACAAATATGGTTTTATTGTTCATCATCAACAACAGGCCTCTGTTTAAGACCCTTCAATCTATTATGAATATAAAGCACCTGTGTTTCTATGTCATATGCTGAATGAGAGTATCACTTGGCCAGCACAGCGACCAAACTTTACACGACTAAATAGAGTTTGGAAAATCCCGAAAATCCCAAAATAGAAATCTTCTTAAGTCCCTTGGTTCAGAAACCAAACGAAATACCACTCAGCCAACAGGCAGAACAATTAGACTCTACAACGGCATATATTTTTCTTAGTTTTTTTGTATGTCCTTGGAACGAGGTTTACGTTAATTGATGACCTTCATTTGCTGGAAGATTAATTATTTTATTAGTCAGTAGCATTTGATTGGGTTGCTTTCGTTCAGGATGCAAAATAAAAATTATAACAAAAAAAAATAATTAAAAAGGCATCAGAAGATATGAGCAATAAGGACGAATGAGATCTAGAGCTAACGGTGACTGGTCATTTAATACCCGGTCACTTTATCCCCCGGTCATTTCATCTTTGGCCACTTCATCGCCGGTCACTTCAGCCCCAGTTATTT
>JADKLZ010028953.1:0-10885 GCA_021533235.1 Biomphalaria straminea | reverse complement strand
GACAGTCATATGTTTTGTCTTCCTGTAGTTACCCTTTAACATATCAATACTTAGTGGTTATAGACAGTCATATGTTCTGTCTTTCTGTAGTTACACTTAAATGATGTAATGTAATGAACATAATGATAACAGAATCGAAAACCATGTCTGTATAGTATGGCTTTAGTAAACTGAATGACAACACAACACACAGTTCGTGAACACGTTCTTACGCACGAGTTACAAGCACATGTAAACATAGGATCGACAACAGAAACAGACTATAATTTCATAACATTCACCCCCAGTTCAAAATGTGCTTACTAGTATTAATAACAATAACATAATAAATTAAGCGTAGAATAACAACAGATGTTCAAGTAAACACACAATGTAGGATAGCATGACATACTGTATCATATCGATATGACATTATAGATCAAATATATTAAAATATAATATGATAAATCAAACATCATATGAAAGTCAATTAACAAAGTACAATGAAGATAATTGAATAAACAAATGTAATTCTGGAAACTAGTATTGACAAATTGAATGCCAAACTTAAGAGTTCTATTAAGCTGATGAGCTTTTACTCTTTGTAATTGGGCCTAGATCTCCTTACTCTAAGATTGTATCTAGGTGTAGTTTCATCTGCCTGTGTTTCAGGCGGTCTGACTACGTCTTCGGTGGTGCTGGTGGTTTCTTCAACCATCGTAGAATCTGTAGGTTGATCCCTGGGAGGCGAGCTTTGGATGGGGCAGTCAATATCAAGCACTGTTCCACTCTGATTATCATTTTCTATAACGTCTTGTTCCTCCCTAGGGGCTAACATTCGTAATGAGACTGTTTCCTCTCGACCGTTTGGTGTTCGGATAACAGCGTACTGAGGATTGCATGCTATTAAATCAACTTCCTCTGTTATGGGATCATATTTAGAAGATCTAACGTTCTTCTTCAGCAGGACAGGACCCGGACTGGTCAGCCATGTTGGCAGGGATGTCCCGGAACCACTTCTTCGGTTGAACCCAAGAAATCGTTCATGTGGTGTCCTGTTAGTTGCAGTGCATAGTAATGACCGGATGGACTGCAGAGCATCTTTTAGTACTAGTTCCCATTTAGCTATGTCCAGTTCCTTAGAATGTAAAGCCAAAGTAATGGCTTTCCATAAAGTCGAGTTTAGCTTCTCTACTTGACCGTTGCCTCTGGGACTGTAAGGTGTGGATCTACTGGTCGCGATTCCTCTCTCGTGGAGGAAATGCTGCACCTCAGTAGACATGAATGAAGTTCCTCTGTCAGTGTGGACGTACGCTGGAAATCCAAATAGGGCGAATAGCTCATTGAGACATTTAACAACTGTATATGAAGACATATCGGGACATGCAAATGCAAACGGGAATCTAGAGAATTCATCTATAATGGTAAGTAAATATCTATTTCTTGAAACAGTAGGGAGAGGTCCTTTGAAATCCATACTAATTCTCTCAAAAGGTTGGGTCGCTTTAATCAGTTCTCCAGTCGGCTGTCGAAAAAAACGGGGCTTCAGTTCTGCACAAGTTGGACATTGTTCTATCACAGTTCTGACGTCATCACAGGAAAATGGAAGATTTTTAGCCCTTACGTAATGCAATAGCCGAGTAACGCCCGGATGGCAAAGACTAGTATGCAGTAATTTAAGGTCATTGCGAGTGATGGCAGATAGATAGTTTCTGGTAAAAGTATCAGCTACAGTGTTCTGCTTGCCAGGGCGATAGATGACGTCATAGTGGAAACACAAGAGTTCTAGTTTCCACCTTTGGATTTTTTCATTTTTAATTTTTCCTTTGTTTGACCTGTTGTACATGAAAGAAACAGATCGCTGATCCGTAACAAGTGTGAAAGTTTTACCAACTAAGAAATGTTTCCATTTTCTCAACGACTCAACAATGGCATATGCTTCTTTCTCAACTGAAGAATGTTTCCTTTCACTTCTTGTTAATGAGCGAGAGAAGAAGGCAACAGGCCGGCCATCTTGGTTGAGGGTAGCCGCAATGGCTATCTCAGAAGCATCAGTCTCAACAGTTAAGGGGCGATTCGGATCAATAGTATATACAGCGGCACTTTCAAGTTCATTTTTCAAACTTTCAAATGTTCTTTTGACTTCTTCGGAGACAGGAAATTGTTGGTTTCTCGTTAACAGGCTTATTTTTGTTGAGAAGTTGGGTATCCACTGTGAGTAGTAAGCCAGAAGACCCACTACTCGTTTCTGTTCACGCATGTTCACTGGTACGGGTAATTCCCTTAGGGCACGAAATCTCTCAGGATCCGGCTTAAGTTGTCCTTTGGAAATCTCGTATCCTAACAGTCTCACTTTAGTAGTGCTAATTTCACTTTTTGTTTCATTAAAAGTGATTCCATACTTTTGAGCACTATCGAGAAATCGATGTAGATTTCGGTCGTGTGATTCCGAGTCCGTACCGCAGATGGTCACATTATCGACATAAGCAAAAGTGTCAGTGAGTCGCTCGTCTTCGATGATTTTGACAATCGTACGCTGAAAACAGGCGACCCCATTCGTAACGCCAAACGGAATCCGACGGAACTGATACAGTTTCCCACAAGCTTCAAAGGCTGTGAAAGGCCTTTCCTCTTCTTTTATGGGTATCTGGTGGTATGCACTTTTAAGGTCTAAAGTGCTATATACAGAGTATTGGGAAATCTTTTCCGCTAGTTCATCAATTCTGGGCATAGGGTAGGCGTCTAGTAGAGTGAACCGGTTTATGGTTTGACTGTAGTCTATGACCATTCTTTTCTTATGTCTATCATTTGTTGTGACTAAGACTTGTGCACGCCAGGGAGATTTAGATGGTTCAATAATTTCATCTTTCATCAGTTGCTGAATTTCCTTCTCTATAAACTTTCGATCTGGAATTGAGTATCTGCGAGACCTTGTAGCCACTGGGGTACAGTTTGGTGACAGGTTACTAAATAGGCTAGGAGCCTCTACCCTGGCTGGTTGGAGAGTACTCAGGCACAACGATGGTTTCTGACCATCGAAAGGAATAAACAGGTTTTGGTGCAAACCAATAAAGTCAAGTCCAAGAATGACGTCAGAGCACAAATTGTCTAGTAGAGAAAGTTTAACTCCTTCGTATCGTTCATTGTTTAGGCGTATGTTGGCGTAGATATGCCCTTGAGTGATTCGAGATAGATGCGTAGAAGCCATAAAGATTCTGTTGCCTGAGGAACATGTCTGCCATTTGTGCTTCTTAGCAATGTGCGTTGAAATATAGCTTTCACAACTCCCAGTGTCTACTAGGGCTTTCAATTGTACGTTGTTGATGATAATGGGTATCGTAGATTTGTTTAAACTCAGAGGCTGCACAGTAGCGATAGCCGAAACTGCTGAAGATCTCGATTTGCAGACTCTTTGAAAATGACCCTTTTTGAAGCACTGATTGCATGTCGCTTCTTTTGCAGGACATTGAGAGCGGGGATGCTTAACCCTGCCGCAAAAGTAACACTTGCTGGCTAATGCATTTACTTCATGTGTGTGTGAATTGCTTGCACTTTGAGGAATCGTTACATTTGGCACTGGCGAGGCCGAAGAATTAGTGAGAGTAGTTGCCGCACAATTAGTTTCCTGCTGTGATGACTCATATTGTAATGAGTGCTGATAAGCATGTTCTAGTAATCGAGCCTCCTCGAAGGCGTCCTTTAAACTTAAAACAGTCTTTTCAAGTAGACGTTTTCGAATGTTGTTGGACACTAGTCCATTGATGAACGAGTCTCTAATAGCTTCTTCTCGGTGTTGTTCAGCAGTCACCGCTTTAAAGTTGCAATCTTTGGATAGAGTTCTTAATTTCTGCATGTAGGCGTCTATTGTTTGACCTTGCTCTTGCTTGCAAGTAGCTAACCTGTGCCTAGCAAACACCTCATTCTTAGGTTGAATGTAGATGCCATTTAGAGTCTGGATTGCTTCATCAAATGTCTCTTTATCAAGGATCATTTGATATACAGCAGGAGAGACATAGTTTATCAGTAGTTTCTTAGTATCAAGATTGTCTACTGATATTACTGATATAAAATTTTTAAAAGTTTCATACCAGTGCTCCCAACGCTCTGCTGCTTGAGGTGCCGTGGGCTCGATGTCAAATTTCTCTGGACGAAATATCCTATCCATTTCGAAATTCTTGCAACTTCACAGTTCGCATTCAGTTTATTAAATTGTAATGAACATAATGATAACAGAATCGAAAACCATGTCTGTATAGTATGGCTTTAATAAACTGAATGACAACACAACACACAGTTCGTGAACACGTTCTTACGCACGAGTTACAAGCACATGTAAACATAGGATCGACAACAGAAACAGACTATAATTTCATAACACATATCAACACTCAGAGGCTATAGACATTCATATGTTCCATCTTCCTTTACCGTTATAGTTCTATTGGTTTTGACTTTTGTGGAGTAATTATCTGCCAAAAAGACTTTTCAAAACTCTCTAAGACTGTACTTTCCTAATCTGGTATTTACAATAGCCATACAATAAAGTATATAGAATATAAAAGTAGCTATGACCAATGTGCATTACCCTAACTCGGTGGGTACCAATTTTTCGACCATAAAGGCGCAGTACGGGCTCAAATATCACAAAGAAAAAAGAAGATTTAAATATTCAACGAGCCTTTGTATTGAAAGGTTGCGCTTGTCAGTGGAGCAAAGCAAAAAATTCCATAACGAAATGTTTTCTACAGAGAGCTAGTAAAAGTTGTTTGCATAAATGTGATAGGCTAGGGCAAACAGATTTTGTATCTAATCTCTAGCACATTTCAGTCACATAAAACTTATACACTAGCAACAAAAAAGCAACATGAAAATACAATACACTTTATTTTTAAACACACAGTTATTAAAAAGGTCATCGGCCCACGGTTAACGGACAGGTTGTTATGCGGCCAGCACAAAGACCAACCACCTTTACTTTCTCACAACTAAAGTTAGGTACCCATTAAAGTTATGTGGATTCAGGGGCGCCCCGAAAATCCCAAAATTCAAAACCCCAAGTCTTCACTGAGAATTGAACCTAGGACCCACCCAGGTTCGAAGCCAAGCATTTAACCACTCAGCTACCTCGCCCTCTAATATAAAAGCAAAAGGATTTAATTTTATTGTGGACTGATTGAACAAAATTAAATAAAAGTTAAATAAAACTTTGAAACATTAAATCTTTCATTGTTCGATTCTGACAAAATAATTTTCTAAGAATTTTTTTTGTTTGCTTTTGTTCAAGAGTTTGTGACAGTCCGGCCCCTGAGCCAGGAGGACTGGAATGTTTTGGTCCGCCAATACAACTTACTGAAGATAACCTGTGCAATGCTATTTGTCCGGACGGTAAAATATTCTATTCTTTTTTTTCCAAAGCTTATGAGTTAATCTGTATGTCTGGTAAAATGTTTGAACATGTTGTTTCTCCCACACCCACTCTGGGATCAAGCTGAAGAATTGCATGATGATTCATTGGTATAGACAAAGTGATAAAATAATAATAAATAATTAATCATTAAAAAAGTGAATCGATTGGTTAATAAATTGCTGGTAATTAATTATATTTGGTTGAAATTATTATTATTATTATTATAGCTTTTATATAGCGCTACTTTCATGCTTATAGCATGCTCAGAGTGCTTTGATCCAATCTCATTTGTGGACCAGTGGGGGGGAGGGGGTATCTAGGAGTTGGTTTTCCGTGCTGCCTTTGGGCGCTCAGTAAACACAACTCTGCCCGAGTCGGGTGTCGAACCTCGAACCCCCTTCTAGGTAGCCAAGCCAAGCCAAGCTCAAGCCGCACTTAGCCTCTCGACCACGCTTCCCACTAAATTAACAAGGAAAATGAATCTATCAGTGTTCACATATAAGGCAACTATTACATATAGGTTTCAGTCCCCTTGGATAATTGTACATGCTATGTTTCCTACACTCTTTCTCGGATGAAGTTGAAACGTTAAACAATTATTTATTGAACCTAACGAAACATGTAACATTTTAAAAAAGTAACCAATGAATCAATGGTGATTATTTTATTTAATATTTGAATTAGAGAAATTACTTCTACATTAATGAGATACATGGGTGTTCTTCGACTTAGATACTTTTTTTTTAAAAGGATTTTTCCTTTTTTGCATATTTCTGTACTATTCTAGCGTGGAACAATTTGAAAAGCTAATAGATTTCGCTCTGATAGTAAGGAATAGCGTTATTATTTAAATCCTACATAGGAGTTGAAATGGAAAACAATGCGATTTTTGGCTAGCACGAGGTCGCTTCCCCTCCCAACTTTTTTTGTAAATGTAAGCAAACGGCAGCTTTAAAAACATGACAGATGTAGGCTACTACCCCACTCTCGTCATTGCATATCGGAAATAGGCCCATGAATAGCTTAATCTACATATAGAAATTAAATAGTATATAGATCATTGTCTTTTATCATTGTGTATAGAGAAGATGGCGGATTTTGTGTGTATGTATCTGATCAGGGGATGTGGAGGATGCATTTTGACTCCACTTTGGTGTATACTTAGTCATTTCTTTTTTTTTTATAACATTGTTTTTATTTTATGAGCTAATAGACTCATTCAAAACTCTGTTACAGACTGCCCCAATTTTAAATGGGGCCTGAACTGTACCAAGGATTGTTCCAATTGTTTTACTCCTTGTGACAAAAACAAAGGAACCTGTGACAGCTGTAAAGCTGGCTTCCACATTCCTATGAAGTCTTGCTCGTATGGTAAGTACAGCGTTCATAGTTTAGTTTTATCTTCTGTGTCACAAGTAAGGTTACTCCAAAACCAAAGCTAACAGCTCCAAATAGTTTTAATATAAAATAGCTCCAACTTCGTGGTCGAAGATGAACAAATTTCTCATTTCTCTATGTACTCGAAGATGACTGTAAAGTCCAATCCTTGCTTTAAAAAGGCGGCCGCATGACATGGGTAAGTTTGGTTTGTTTCAGCTTTTTGTTGGTTCGGCGCTCACAGCGTCACGCCAAGAGGAGCGATCGAGAGCTAGTGCTGTCCTGCTGTGAATGTCAATATCGCAGTCAATAAAAAGTTGAATGTGTCTGGGCTTCTGTAAGTGTCAATAAACACAAAATGTAAACATGAAAATAAAGACACTGAAAAGGAAGGAAGTGGTACAACTTCAAAGAGAAAATAACGAAATATAAGCGATGCACTCCTTGAATTCGACACTCTCTAAATTTCTTACAAAAAGGTATACACACAAAATATAATTAATAATTTTAGATTATAGTAATACAGTTTTCTATTACAACATGATTAGCAAGAAGGAACAAATAAATAGAACCACAGTTTCTTAGAGGAGGCGCGGTGGCTGAGCGGTAAAGCGCTTGGCTTCTTAACCGGAGGTCCAGGGTTCGAATCCTGGTGAAGACCGGAATTTTTATTTCGGGATCCTTGGGCGCTTCTGAGTCCACCCAGTTCTAATGGGTACCTGACATTAGTTGGGGAAAAAGGAAAGGGCACATGACACCCTCGGTTAGGGTTAGGCCACATGACACCCTCGGTTAGGGTTAGGCCACAGAATCAGATGGCCTATCACCTGCCCTATACAGCACAAGGTCTGAAAGGGGAACTTTACTTTACAGTTTCTTAGAGAGGCGATGAAAGATCTTCATTTTCTCTCTGTCTCTAATGTGCATTCTGCAGAATGTGACAAGTATTTCTTTGGATACGACTGCCGGGGAAACTGTATTGACCGTTGTGAGGGGCATGATTGTCTGGAGAGAGTCACAGGAACTTGCCCAGGTTGGTCAATCTAATTACTTCCACTAAGTACACGTTTTCTTTTCTTTCATTTATTCTGCTGCCTTCACTGATGTGTCTGTGACAAAAATAAATTTCGCCCACTTACGGTATCACTCGGTAAAAGGGATTTAATTAATTTATTTTAGTGTTCCATCTTATTCACGTAAATTTGGCACACCTACAACAAAAGGCCCTATTACCACCACCCCCTTTTCTCTAGGCATCCGTGTCACGATGTAATTTCTTAATCTGACACACGTCTAGCACATTCTTTATCGGCATGAATAAACACGCTTTTAAGTATCTTGACCCAACATCCTGCCGCACCCCTCTTTCGGGGGACGGATTAATTCAAATGGACCCTCGTGGTCATCGGACCATCTTGGAAAATCGCGAGTTGACCATATTTGCCTGTGGACGGGCAGTCTAGACACGAGGCGGCCCGTATTTGCTTATCTTATCGATACACGAGGTCAAGCGGAAATTCTTTGTCTAGGCAAAACAGGCGGTCTGTCACATTTGAAAGTATGTCTTTCTCCTTTGGCCCCACTTCCTTGCCCACGCGTGTAGGAGAATTATAATTTCCTATTTCTTATCATTCTCATTCTGGAGAGCAGAGAGCGAAGACACAATTCTGCCTGAGCTTGCTTATTCATTTACTATATCAATTTCATATCTCTTTTTCTAACTTGGATTGGTGGTAAGCTTTTATAAAGTGTTTTAGTGGCCTCTTACTATGTGTATTTATATACTTGTGCATTTATTTAGTACATTATATTTTGTGTACATATCTGTGTAATTCTTATCTTGGATTATGTAAGTAGTCACTTTATGTATCATATTTTATTATCATGACTTGTACGACTAAATAGTCAAAGTCATCCACTTTATCTGGACTAGAATTATTTGTAATTCTTGCCACGTGTATTTAGCTCTTTAGCTACTATTATTTATCATTGATAAATCATCGCTCAGCTCGAGCCCTATTTCCATTATTGATAAATTCCTTGACCGGGAACTATCATAATATTTATGTAACATGTCTTATTACCAAGTATATTTTACGCTCGTTCCGTGACAAGGAATGCCGTAATTATTTATGAACTATATTCTATTTATCGGCCTGCCGGCCAGATTATATTACTTGGGTAAAACCATGTATACATTATTTTATTTACATTATCTTATCTCGGTTGATCGCCTTGATTTTAAATGACGCACTGACACTGCGCTCAGAAGAGACATGAATTATTTCCCCTTGATTTAATTTCCACTTCAAGAGATTACGTCCCGTGAACGGACGCCGTCTCCATTCAAACGTATTCTATTGTTTGGGCCCCACGGCCAGATGTAAACAATAACGACTTGGTCACTTACCATCAGCCATCTTCCCCCCCCCCCCTTTTCCCTTTCATCTCGTCATTCTAGCCACTCGTGACGATCTCACCTTGGCAGATGTACATCACTGTTTACTATTTATCCTCCTTTAGGAGACTCTCCATTATCACTACTATTGTAGTCTCCCCTTGAAGAATACGATATTCATGTGTTAGCTCCCTTGATATTTGAGAAACTAAATTATAGTTTCTTTACATCAGATAATTTATTACTATGTGTTATCGCCCTTGTGGGACTTCACTACTGTTGTCATTATTGTCTCCCCTGATGAGATGTAATATTTATTGGATTAACTCCCCTTATTATTATGAAACTAGATTATGGTTTCTATTTAATCATTCTGAAGATGTCCTTCATGAAAAGGCGTCTACCTCCCAGTGTCATCATTGTGGCTAAGTCGATCTACGAATCTCGTTGCAGCTTTTATTGCAGGCTACTCCTACTTGGAAGCCCTAACCTCGTAACGCTGATACCAGTCTGCTGACACCAGATCTGGAGATACCAGCCTTGCTCACTACTCAGAAGAGTCCGACCAACAACCGCATGCCAGAAGACCCGCCCCTGCAGCTACGTATAGTTGGACTGTCCCGTGCGCTAGGACCGATCAAGCCAGCCCACCCACAGACAACTCAGCATCAGTCACGCCGGTCTCGCCAGAGCAGCATAGGACTCAAAGCT
The DNA here is from genome assembly GCA_021533235.1 of Biomphalaria straminea. Taxonomy (NCBI): domain Eukaryota; kingdom Metazoa; phylum Mollusca; class Gastropoda; family Planorbidae; genus Biomphalaria; species Biomphalaria straminea. Next base: position 1,013 of record JADKLZ010028953.1, on the reverse strand, counting down.
AAGCAACAAAGCCCAATGACATTCAGACCACTTGTTTCTCATTTCTTATGATGATAGTCCCATTTATGTAAATAATTAGGCCCCGCCCTAACACTGTACAGCTTTTTACCTTTTACTTATTTTCATTCTTATTATTAAACTGTACATATGTTTTACATAAAAAGTATTTGTTGCCTGCATTCATAACATTGTGCCTGTAGTCTTTATGTGCAAGTTAAGGTCCTCAAAATATCTAATTCCCCTAGATACCTAAACGGCCACCATCTTTGACCTACATGTCACAGTGTCGCGAGATGATGTTGCAGACTATCGCTAGAGAATGTTATGTCTAATGAAGCGCTAAACATTTGCTTGTAGGCATATCTTATCACTCATTTATTCCAGCTTGTTGTTTTTCCCCGCCTTGTATACAGAGTATTAGGCAGTGGCGTAGCTTGGGTGGGGGGGAGAAGGGGGAGAAATTGAAAATCCCCCCGGGCCCCCACTTGAGGGGGGCCCCCAAATGAGTGTTTTTAAATTAAAAAATGTAATATTTCTAAATATTTCCCCCCCCCCGGGCTCCCAAGGATGGAAAATTCCTAGCTACGCCCCTGGTATTAGGTTAGGAGAGCAGGAGAGGCTAAGTACGTTTGAGCTTGGCGCTGGCTACCTATCAAGGGGGCTCGAGGTTCGATACTCGACCAGAGCAAAGTTGTGTTTACAGAGCGCCTATTGGCTGCACGGAAAACCTTCTCCCATAACCCTCCCCCCCCCCCCCCTGTTCCACAAATGAGATTGGACCATAGCGCACTGAGCATGCTAGAGGCATGAAAGTTGCACACTAAAGAGACTATTTAAAAACAAAAGGGCACCTGTCCTTTAGTTTAATTTAGTGCTATTTATACAAGGTGATTAAATCTGAGGAAATATTTACTAGAATGACATCAAATGTGTCAAGCTTCACTGTGTTCAATGTTTTCTTTCCACGTTTGTCTATTTTTACAAAGCTTATATCAGCTTCCTCTGTCTGTGTG
>JADKLZ010028950.1:0-20841 GCA_021533235.1 Biomphalaria straminea | reverse complement strand
TTCCTATATTGATATTTTTTCTCATGAATAAATAGATTCATTTTTTTAGAATAAAAAAACTTAAGAACTTGAAGAATATTTTTTGTGGCTCTTTCAAAACGTTAAAATTTTGTAAATTATAATTTTTGGCTCTTCTGACACGAAAGGTTACCGAACCCTGCACTAAGCTTACATATAATCATCATACTTGCACCCAAGTTGTATATAGCTAAGCCCAGAGAATGCTGTGTGAAACACAAAAACAACAAAACCAAAAAAAAAAAACATTCAATGTTTGTTTCACCATTTTATAACAAAGAAAACAGATACATAATAAATCAGTGAGATTCATAACAAATAAATATCTACATTTGACAAAATTATCACTTTTAGTAAAATCACTAAATGTAGAAAGTCTTCAGGATAGAAGACTCAAAAGTAAAGTAGCAATTATATATGAAACACTCAAACGTAATCTTCAAACACAAAAACAAAATAGCAAGAAAGATAAAGGCACGTTCCTCGTTCTAGTGACTAGAACAGATCTGTACAAATCCTCTTTCTTCCCTACCGCTAGTAGAACATGGAATGCGTTGCCAAACCTAGCCTGGAAAACCAGTGACCAGTCATTAGTTAAAATGCATGACTAATTGCATGACGCGTAGGACGCAATCATATTTTTTTTTAGAACTAACGTCATTCTTTCTTTCCTACGTCCAGGTAGTAAGGATCAGCTCTAAAAAGAATTCCAAGGATGTGCTTGTGAATAGCACTAAAGATCGTGACGGGAACTTTCACATCAAAAACGTCAGCTACAAAGACACAGGCTATTATCGTTGCAGATTAAAAAATGACCCAGAAAATAACTTGATCGTTTTTCTTAAAGTTAAAGGTGTTACATTGATTTCTTTCTCTCTCTCTCTCTCTCACCTTCTCTCTCTCTCTCTATCTCTCTCTCTCTCTCAGTTTATGAAAGACTTGGTTTTTAAACATTTAGAATTTAATTTACCTAACTCCCAATAAACCGTAACCCTAAGCATAAACGCACTTACAGCTTATATAAATATATCGGAATGTTTTAAAAAGGCAGTGTTTCTCAACCTTTGGCGAAAAAAAAACAGCTTGGGGGTGTGGGGGAGCGCTGTAAGCTCCTCCAGTGAGGTCCGGGGCGAAGCGTCTTCTTGCATTCCTAGTGGAAAGCGTTGAAGCGTGATCGAGAGGATAATTGTGCTTGAGCTTGGCTTGGCTACCTAGAAGAGGTACGACACCCGACTCGGGCAGAGTAGTGTTTAATGAGCGCCTAAAGGCAGCAAAGAAAACCAACTCCTAGATACCCTCTCCCCACACTGGTCCACAAATGAGATTAGACCAAAGCGCTCGGAGCATGCTATAAGCACGAAAGCAGCGCTATATAAAAAAAAAGCTATAATTATTCTTCACAACAGAAACGCATTCTCCTAACATCTACAAGTCATCCTATGTTTGTAACTTTGCTTTGTGACAGAACTATAATTCAGATTTCTAAACAAAACATTTCGGAATTGGGAGGAGAAATGAAGTGTACCAATTAGATCCTACTCTTAATTTGCTGCATTTTTAGGATTCAAGTATACATTGTGGATTATAGTTCCACATTTATTTAACAAGAAAAATATCAGATTGATTAAAAGTTGAAAAAGGCGGAGACTAGGAAAAGAATATTTAGGTTCGGAATTCATCTCAATCGTTACTCTTATACTGAAAACTTTCGAATTCTTAATTTTTTAAAGTAAAGTCTTCCTTTAAAATAAGATAATTTCATGTGAAATTACATCAATTTTTTTCGTCGTATTTGACTATTCTGTTTTAAAACATTTTTCGTCTGGAAAGGGGAGAGGTGGTAGAGTGAAACCGATTACACCTGTCTCCTTTTTCTAATTGCTTATGATTGCATTTGGGCATTAAAGAATAGGAGTGAGGCGACTCGGAATAAGAATTTAATTTATAGCATACATAAGTTATATATTAGTGACTGATTTTTATTCTAATTTTGTAATGTCTAAACTATAATACAAAAAGAAAAAGTACTAGTTTGTCCAATGGGCGGAAGGCCCCTCCCACCTGGTACAACCCTTTTTCATTTTATATATACTAATGTTAAAATTTGAGATTAGAGTGTGGTGCGACATTATATACAAAAAGGTTCACATATTAGTATGATAATGATTATTATATAGATTACATTTCATGATATATATATTCAACAAATTTTGTTCAGAAACTATGGTTTCCCCATAAAAAATAGGTCGCCCCCAATCACTTAAAGGGTCTAGGTGGAAATAGCAGAAGAGTTATTCGCCCCCCCCCTCCAATCAACCAATAGGGGAACGACATAATATAAAGATCGGTTAAAACATGAATAAAAAGTTTTAATTATATAGATATTTAATGTACCCTGTTAGCAAGGTGTAATTTCTACAAATATATTGGACCGCCCCCCCCCCCCAACTCGAAATTTTAGAGGAGGGGGGAATTAATGCCATCGCCCACTCCCTACCCTACCAAATCGTCCAACATACTATAGAGGGGGGGGGAAATAATCTAAAAATAGGTTGAAATATAAACAATTAGTAAATATTATTAACATATGTAATACATTCGTATACAAATTTTTTTAAATTCCATACTAAAATTGGTCCGCCTCCCCCGCCCGCTGTCTCTCTCTCTCTCTCTCTCTCTCTATATATATATATATATATATATATAATATAAAAACACATAGAGAGAGAGAGAGAGATTGTGAGAAAGGGACAGAGAAAGAGAGAGGGAGAGATAGATAGATAGATAGATAGATAGATAGATAGATAGATAGATAGATAGATAGATAGATAGATAGATAGATAGATAGATAGATAGATAGATAGATAGATAACTTAATATTTTAGTATTGTATTTAACAACAGGTCAGCGTGATAAAATTGCGAGCAAAAGACACAGTGTTCCAACACTTGGAACATATTGTATACGGTACTGGAGAAGACCAACATTACGCAGGACAAGACCAACATTACGCACAACTGAAAAAGTAGATCAAACAACTAAAAGAACATGGACCTTGGACCCAAAATTAGATCTTTCAGCTCTTAGAGCATCTGATCAGCGTTTCAAGGAGGAGAGGAAACCTCCTTTATTTAGGTGCATCTAATGGTCATGTTTGATAAAACCTTTGTCATTAGCTATTGCTTTCATACTGATAGAGAATTTAGTATTAAATTATGTTGCTAAGAATCCATTAGTCTGTTGGACCGTTTTCGGTACCAAGCAAGACCTGTCGACCGTCTTTCTCTATTCCTCCTGTCTTTTGTCTTTTTAAGAACCTCTTTCATTGACAGGCTCATCCATTCTTTTATGTTGTCCTCCTATCGATTTTTCTCTCTGCCTCTTCTTCTTTTTCCTGGTACTGTTCCCTGAAGGAAGGTCATTGCGAGCCCCGAAGATCTTTTAATATGGCCATAGGTTTTAAGCTTGCGTTTTTTTTTTTTACAATAGTTAGCAGGTCATATCTAGCATATAATCTATCTTTAAAAGGGTTACTTTAACGTTTTCTTGGTGGGATAGCAACCTCCATGTAATTTCTTTTTATCATCTTTTTATTAAGAATTGTTTTTACAATAACTGTTACTGTCATAACACGTAACTTTTTTTGACACACATCTGTATTTAGTATTAATGTTTAGTCTTGTCTCCTACTTTGATACTTTAGAAAACAACATTATAATAACATATTTTACAAAGCTTATATCGATTGACTCTGTCTGTCTGTCTGTCTCTGTCTGTCTGTCTGTCTGCTATGCATCTTAAACATGTTTTTTCTCCCACATTTAATTTTCGGATCAAGTTTTTGCATCATTATACATAGATCTAGTTCCTAACAAACCATGAAACAAAGTAAAAAATTACCCGATTTATAATTGATTAGTGGCTATGTGTTAATTTTGTTTACATTGAAAAAAAGAAATAGGTCGTACAGTTTTGAGAGATGGCTGAAAATGTGCAGTTCTGTCTCTTATAAAATCTTTTATTATATTTCCTTTTTTTTTTTACATATTGCTTGTTATCAATTTTTCTTGCACCGCTAAAAAAATCTGACTTTCAATAAAATCAAGTTTAAGCAGAAGTGAACATTGTTGTTTTTTTTGTTATTTATTACTCTTTGACAATAAGTCCGGCAAAGAGGTTCTTACTAGACAGAGGTGAAGGCTGACACCTGGAGCCTTAAAACCTGGAGCTTTTAATCGAGGAGATACTAGCTTCAAACCCCTGGTGACTTGGGAAGCATGGTCGAGAGTCTAAGTACACTTGACTTGACTTGGCTACTATGAAGGAGGCCCGAGGTTCGACACCCAACTCGAGCTGTTGTATTTACTGAACACCTAAATGCAGCACGGAAAACCTTCTCCTAGATACGATTTCCTCCCCCCCCCACCAGGTCCACAAATGAGATAGGACCACTGAGTATGCTATAAGCATGAAAGTAGCTCTATATAAAAAAAAATATAATTTATTACTATACCTTCAGGAGACTATCTTACGGAAACAGATGAACAGTTGAGCCTCCTAGACGTTGGTATTAAGATCTACAATATTCCACCGACAGCTTTGTTTGTAAAATGGTTTACATGTTTCGGATGTTCCTTCAGAGTTTAAAATAGATTACTTCATAATCCAAATCTCCCGCAGAACGACGGGGGGATGGGAGCGGGCAGGGTTTGAACCTGGGACCGTCGATAAATCCAAACGACAGTCCAGCGCGAAAACCGCATGACCATGCAACCATCCATTAGTTTTAGAAACTAAGTTGGGGCCAAACGAAATAGGGAGCATTTCTTTTGAGTTAAATTAGCCAAGTCAAGATGTGGAGGATAACTCATCTATGCAGATGCTCTGTCTTTTGGGAGCAGAGATATAGGTCATTGACGTCGTTGAGTTGTAGCACCAGATTGGGGACAAATAGCCGCTGAAAAAAAAATATAATCTTAATCTTAATCTTATAAAACATGAAATAACTTTGAATAACTCTTATGTGAACAAAACAAAATACAAGAGCATTTATTATAAAGTAAAGTCCCCCTATCAGACCTTGCAATCTATTGGGCATCAGTTTCTGTGGCCCAGGCATCACGAGAGTGTCATGTGGCCAGCACAACGACCAACCGCCTTTACTTTTCCAAAACAAATGTCAGGTACCCATTAGAGCTGGGTGGACTCAGAGGCGCCCAAAGATCCCGAAATTATATATCAAACCCGGGTCCTCTGTTTCGGAAGCCAAGCGCTCAGCCACCGCGCCTCCTTGCTTTTATTATAATACAAACACATTCAATTTGAGATGAAACGAAATAAATGTAGTAGACTTAAGTAGTAATATAAAATGATATTTTAAATAAAATCTTATTCGCTACAAAAACACGGGCATTCTAAGTCATAAAGCCTTACATAAATATCTTTTTTTCTGATGTCATTCGGAACATCAAAAGGCCTAGGTTAAGTTCAATTTGATGACAATTACATAAGTCTTACAAATTGTAAAAGTATAGCTATTGTTTTCATTGTGTGGTTTCTGAAATAGTGTATAATACATTTGTGCTAAATTCATAAAGTCTTTTTAATCTGTAAAAATATGTTTCAAATATATATGTGTATGGTTTCATTTCAACTATCCACTGAGAATACTCAACGGAGATTTCTAAATGCAAAGAGTCGTTCAACTTCATTCAAAGATAACTCTCTTTAAAAGGCGTACCCAGAAAGAGTGAAAGAAATCAATGACTTATCTCCCCTGACACATGTCGTAAGATATTATCTTCTAAGACAGACATGAAGAAATGGAACAATTGAAAAAAAAAGAATACAAAAATTAAAGTGTGCTCTAAAGAATTCCGTCAAGACGTTTGCTATTCTATTAATTTTTTACTTTACGATATTCATTTTTTAAAAATTTATTTTACTTTTTATAAAAAGAAAGTTCCCGTTTCAGACAATGCGATCTATAGAGCAGATGACGTAAAATTATCTGATTCCGTATTTCATATATCTATATCTATATTTCATAGTGCTATTAGAGAGTGGAATGTGATGCTTGAGTCAGCCAGGAAAACCAATGACTTAACCGAATTTCAGTCATTGATTAACATGCATGACTAGACTGACCTAGGAACATTCGTTGGACGTAGTCATTTTCTTTTATGAAGTAACTTCTGTATTTGATGAGATAAAATCTATCTATCTACCTATCTTTCTATCTATCTATCTATCTATCTATCTATCTATTCATCTATATATCTATCTATCCATCCATCCATCTATCTGTCGATCTTTTTCTACATCTATTTCAAGATCTATCTGTCTATCCATCTATCTATCGATCTTTTTCTGCATCTATATTGTTAAAGGTGTCTGTATTAGAAGATTTCTTGTTGTGCTGGTGAAACTACGAGTTCGAACACCCAATAACAGACAGAGTAAATAACTTGATAACGCTTGTTTAACTTCAAACAATTTAATACGTAAAATAAGGACACAGTCAGAAATCGTGTTGCTAGTTCTAGGCGTCACGTCCGTCTCTATCTTTCGTCGTTATGTAATCCTAGTTTTTAATCCCTACGTCACGTCATTCTATAGATACCCGATTTTCCCAATACTTCTACGCGTCAAGTCATTACAATATCTAGATCTATATTTGGCATCTTAAGTCTAAAGAGTCAATGTTTTCCGTTTGCAACTTCTTGTGTGACCAAAGAGGCTTATCCTTAATACATAGCTGCGGCAAACATTTGGATATCTGTAATAAGCAGTACTAACTTCACCCTTCATCTGCTACTCTTGTGTATGGCATCTGCAATTAAACAGCCTCCTTTGTAGATGTATCCAGTGCTAACTTTCCATTACTATAAGTGTCGATTTAGAAGAGCTTCATGTGGCGTTTCCCACTTTATCAGTATACCTTAAAAGTGAAAGACCAGTTGTAGGCAGGCGGAATTATTTATTCCGCCGAATTTCTTCCCAGGAATCGTCCAAAAAAGCACAACTAGCCCTAGCCAGCAGGCTATCAAATTCCCTTGAAAGCGATACGCTATTTGTTAATATAAGTGTTGTAAAAAAAAAGTAGCTTGGAATTTTAACGAAGCTATTGAAGATATCCCAGAGTAGATGGCAAGTTTATTTAGCCTAGCCTATTCGTTTTTATTAGTTTGACTATGTGTAAGGGCTAGGTGGCTGACTGGTTAAACGATCGGTTTCTGAATAGAGGTCCTGGGTTCGAATCTTGATGAAGGCTGGCGATATTTAATTTCAGGATTTTTAGGGCGCCCCTAATGATTACCTGACTTTAGTTTGGGAAAGGTAAGACGGTTGGTCGTTGTGCTGGCCACATGACACCCTGCTCGTTAACCGTTGGCCATAGAAACGATGACCTTAACATCATCTGCCTCATAGATCGTGAGGTCTGAAAGGGAATCTTTTAGTATGACTAAAAGGTCTCGCCTACGACACCTTGGCACCCTAGCACCACCTTAAGGGCCAAAAGTGGCCCGCTGGCAGTACGCTGAGCATCAATGTAAAAGAGTTTTCTTCATCCTCTTATCATTTAGCTCTACTGGATATTTTTATCCTTGACGTAACACCTATATCCGCTGTTTATGTTGGTAAGTTCTTGGACCAAGTATGACTCCAAGAAGCAAGAACCCAGCATTCCACGACATTCGCGACACATTAGTGGTGACCAGTCCACTGTGTAATAGTAATACAGCATTCTTCAACATTACGCATTACACAAGCTACACATTTATGCTGTTTCAGTTGCGCGTTGGCTGAGAGGCTACGCACTTGGCTTGCGAATCTGGGAAGGCGCGGTGGCCGAGCGGTAAAGCGCTTTACTTCTGAACCGGGGTACGAGGTTTGATTCCTGGTGTAGACTAAGATTTTTAATTTCTGGATCTTCGGGCGCCTCTGGCTCTGGGTCCACCCAACTCCAATGGGTACCTGACATTAATTGGGGAAAAGTAAAGGCGGTTGTTCTTTGTGCTAGCCGCATGACACCCTCGTTAACCGTAGATGACCTTTACATCATCTGCCCTTCAGACCACACGGTGTGAAGGGGAACTGTGCGAACCTGAGGCGCTGGGTTCAAATCTCGGGGAGTCCACCCAGCTCCAATGGGTACCAGGCATTAGTTGGGGTAAAGTAAGGGCGGTTGGTTGTTGTGCTGGCCACATAACACCCTGCTCATTAACCATTGGTCAAAGATACAGATGACCTTAAGAAACGTCTGAAAAAGAAGTTCCTGTATTTATAGTTCACATTTAATTAATTACTTACTTTGTCCATCTACAAATGCCTTGACATTGGTTTCTTTTATCATGAAAATTTCTAATTCTGAAACAGGTTTTTAAAAGTCTTATTATTTCAATGCCTCTTCTTTGAAATGTAAATGTTGAGCTGATCTATTTTTAGTAGCATTACGAATCCTGAAATTAATTTCTAGAAATTGTTGACGTGACTGGATGAAATATTTCACAAGTTGTCCATTTCTTAAACAGATTCGATTTCAAAATAGTCTACAAAGGGAGGTAACCAGCCAGGCTCAAGGGGAGACGAGTCTTGTTGTTAAAGCGCATCACGTCTGCTGTATTGTGTACGTTGCGTGGCCAGCTTGAATAAACCTGCTTACTTCCCTTGTTGACCTACATACAATTGTTGTAAGGGACGTAACTATGCCGGTGATTCAATTTTCTCAATTTTCTGGCAAAGTTTATTTCGCTGTCCTTGTAAGCCAGTTGTCTCCCGTGTTTCTGTTGTGTAAGTTAGCTCAAGTCCGATGTTTTGCTTTTTGTGTCTCGTTGTCCAATCATAAATATTTGTTGCAGCTTTATCATTTTCATTTTATTTGTTGGACAAAGCATAAAAACATGTCCAGTCCTAGGATCAGCAAACCAATGCATTATTACTTATAAAAAAAATTACAGTTCTGGCATCTACTCTTGCGTCCTCTATACCTATACAAACGTAGCCTATTTACTCAGGAGAGGGCGGCTAGCTTTATTAATAATTGTGTTTAGAAATGATCCGGAGTAATTTCGTTTCATTTTTCTAGCCACACATAATACTTTATTTAAATAGAACTTTTTCGATACTTTTAGAGATTTTGTATCCAGTCTCTGTAGAATCATTTCGTCATGCTGTTTACACAGGAAATAGAATGTAATTGAGTTCAGTAATAAATGTTACCTTTCTTATTCAATCTGTACGTCACAGATAATAATTTTTTTTCTGTATATGGTTTATTCAGATTATACTTTCATTTACAATAACACAGAAGAACAACAGATTAACGCATCCACGTCCAGACCATATAATACTGTTGAGCAGTCAAGGTTATTGAGAGGTTTTATATAGTTCAAGATAAATACACTGTACATTGTAATGCACCTGATAGAGTTAATTAATTATGAAATCATAGTCGCAGATATTCTGGAGCATTAGCGAGTGGCCTAACCCAGGGGTCGGCAACCTTTTGAGTCGGAAGAGCCAAAAATTACAATGTACAAAATTTCAACGTTTCTAAAGAGCCACAAGATTTCTTTTCTTCCGAAACATTTCGTTAAAAATTCTGTTAACTAACGATGGTAGACTACTTTTAACAAGATACTGTTAAAAATCTTGATTAATAATAATAGGCTTGTCTTCGAGTCCGAAGATTAGTGAGGAATACAGTGTTTCCCGTGGCTGTGCAGTCCCAGCTGTGACCTACATATTTTGCCACATCCAGGGCAAGCAAAACCATTGTCCGCAGGTGGTCGCAGGCTGGAGGCAATACAGTAATTAGCCCGGAAATGACTAGTCCCAAACGAGTCGATGAAAGGATACCTCTCAAAGTCGCCTGCTGGAATGTCCGCACACTGCAGGACAGCAACAAAAATCTTGATTAACAAATTTATAACCTCAACTATTTCGTCTGGAAATGTTTGGACACAAAGAGCTGCTTGGTATATTATGCAATAAGACGCAAACGTTTCACGGTTTAATGTTGCGCCTAAGAATCGAAGTTGCCCCTTTATTTTTGCCTATCATACTTTTGGATCCATCAGTTGCTTTTGAAACGATTGATTTATATCGATTTTATTATCTGCAAGGTATTTTCGCAAGACATTAGCTGTTTATTTTCCCCTGGTTTGTCACGAGAACGGTAGCAATCCGAGAAGTTCTTCTTTTGGAACTTAGGAAAGACATACACCTGACAAAAAGGCCAACATGTGCCGTGTCTTTTATGTCGTAAGACTCATATATATCAAGTGATAAGGCAGAAGAAAATTGAATATCTTCCACCTGCAAATATGTAACACTTCAAGAGAGGGGTGCGCTGAAAAGCGAGTCCAAGTGGCTGAGAGATAGAATCGAATCTGGCAATTTTTAAAAGTTTTTTTTTCAATAAAATAAATAATATTTGCGCATGGAACGAAAGAGACAAAACTTAACATCCAAAGAGCCGCATGCGGTTCGCGACCCGCAGGTTGTCGACCCCTGGACTCTAACCAGATTTGTTTTTCGTGGTCTATTAAATAAGAGGGAAGCTTTAGAATTCCACTAACTACGCATATTCAAGTACATAAGAGTTCAGACCGTTAACTTTATATGCTTCAAATTTTGTTTGTAGATGTGGTGTGGAATATATGTGCGTATTTCTGATGTAACAATGAATAAAGGTATATTGATGGTCTGATTGAGTAAGATGACTCATATCTTATACTCATATACTGACAAATATATTACAGACGTCACTTCAAAAAGATATCTAACTAGACAATAAAATAGGTAGTTTTTGTTTTAGTTTTTTTTTGTTACTCTTAACAACTAGCATTTTTTCTGGGTGGAAAGACTTACTCCAATTTGATTATCATTTTTGTAATTCTGCTAGTTGTTTTCATAAAACATTGTTTCATAAAATGTTATTTCATAAAACGTTAGTATCTTGTACTGTTTTTATTATTCAATATATTGTACATTTAGAATTGAGATGCTACAGAAGGATCCTGGGTATCACGTTCACAAAGACCGCATCACAAACCAAGAGATTACAGAGAGGGGTACTGTAGGGATCGGACCCCATGATGACCTGCTGACCACAGTGAAGAAACGCAAGCTAAAAATCTATGTCCATATTACAAGATCTTCGGGGCTCGCAAAGACCTTTTTTTCAGGGAACAGTACCAGGAAAATGAAGAAGAGGCAGACAGAGAAAGCGATGGGAGGACAACATAAAAGAATGGACGGTCCTCCCATTGAAAGAGGTTCTAAACAAGGTGAAAGGCAGGGAGGAATGGAGAAAGACGGTCGACGAGTCTTGCTTGGTGCCCCAACGGTTCAACAGACTAAGGGATAGGTAAGGTAGAGGTAAAAAATATATTATTCAATCGTCTGCAAATAATCTGACGTCTGTTCCGTGTGAATAGTCTAAGAGCTGAGCCGAAGGCTCTTCGAGCTCTAAGTTTGAAAAAAAACCTGTCTGAATCCGTCCGAGAACAAAAACAAACAGTAAAAAAAAACAAACTTGCGGACCACAGGCCTGTCTGGGAGCGACCCGAGTCAATGCTTATAGGGCATTGCTGTTTCCAATACCACTCGGTGGCACCGGGGGCCTCCACCATCTACCTTCGTTATACCAAGCTAACTGTGCAGAATCCGCCATTGATGAGACGGTCCCTTGAGGAACAGCGCATGGATTTGTGATTGGTTTGTGGGAGCTTTCTTACAAATCCGCACCGTGAAGGGGCAAGACTCTCGTCAGCCCATGGGCACTCCCACGGGAATCATATTTGTTACCCTTTCGCCTAGCCACTTCCTCTAGTGAGCCGTTTCCACGGGAGCGCCACGTTGAGGCAGGATAACGTGCTCCCGGACGTCTGTTCCTGCGGAACTAATAGCTTTTAGATATATTATATAGCTCGACGTTAATGCTCATAGCAATCTCAGAGCGCTATGACCCAATCACATTTGTGGTTAGTGGGGGAGGGGGTACCTGGGTGCTCAAAACAACCTAGCATGAGCCGGGTAATTACCTAGAGACCATATCATAGTTAGCCAAACCAAGTTCTAGCGTGCTTAGCCTATCGTCCACACATCTACAAAAGGGTCAGTCCAAAATTTCGAAGATTAAGGATCATAATGTCAGTGTTTCATATGTCCACTCAAACATAGGCGTAACCTATATATTTTTCCAAATCTGATCTGATGATATACGCAGAAAAATTTCTTGTGAAACCACGAGGCTGTTTGTCGTAGATGAAGTATAAATATGGAGTCTTAAAGAGATGGACATAGATGTTGACTTTTGGTAAGACCTTGACCTAGACAGCAGTGTGTAAGGGGGGGGGAGGTGCTGACAATAACGCCTGGAGGCAAGTAAGCTATAAGTATATATAAGAACAACAAGCCAAACGAAAAAGGAATAGCTCTTTTCACACAGAGGCAGGAGCCAATTTTGGAATGTGAGCGAGAATATCTCTACAGATGAGAGCTCCACAGTCACAAGAAGAGTTGCATTGAAGACAAGAGCCAAGAAGGGTTTGCAACTGAAGCCATCAGTAGCAGAATCAGCCAAAGAACAGAATCAGCCAGGAAAACGAAGAGCTTAGCAGAGTTTAAGTCATTGATTAACATGGATGATTAGATAGGCACATGAAATGAGTCGGACGTAATTATCTTATTTTAAAATAAACGTCTTTAATAAATAAGATGGAAAAGATAAGATAAGATAAGAAGTAAACTAATAAATTAATTAATAGGCTTGTCTTCGAGTCCGAAGATTAGTGAGGAATACAGTGTTTCCCGTGGCTGTGCAGTCCCAGCTGTGACCTACATATTTTGCCACATCCAGGTAAAGTAAAAAAATAACAATGTTGTTATAAATGGCTTTATGGTGGGGGTAGCCGTGTGTATGAAAGAAAGACACTGCCTACGCCCTACGCAATGCTATCTGCCATGCGTGACGAGGAAGGAACGGCCTATCGAGAACGGCCGTGTGAACAAGTGGTCTTCTATTGAGTTCAGTACAGCAGTGAAGAGATTGTACACTGTTTCGGGCTGTCAGTAGTACAATGTCTGTTTAATAATCAGTTATAGTTAATTAAGTCCATTGCAACGCGATATGAAGTTGTCAAGTTCCTGAGTTGGTTGTGCCTTGTCTGCTCTTCGCGTACAGAGAGCCACACAGAGAGATGTAGCAACATAATTACATTTTGTGTTTCAATTATCTGACATTAAAATTACATTAAAGAGACACGTGCAGATGTGGATATTTTAAACTAATATAGAGCTAGCAAAATAAATGTTGTTCGTTATTGTAAGTATGTCTAATAAGTCTAATAATAGACTGCCCGGGGCAGTATGCAGGAAATTTTGCCGATAGAAGTCTATAATTTGTTTCCTTATTAGTTTGATCAATACTGTGTCAGGGACTGCAACTGGTCGATCAATAGATCTTTTTTTTTGTTGTTTTGTTCTATTCTATTCTTTATCTTTATCTATTATTCTCTCTCTCTATCTCACACTTTCTATCTCATTTACGCTCTTTTTTTGTTCTTGGTTAATCTTTTTTCACGATCTCTCTCTCTCTTTTCACGATCTCTCTGTTCTTCATGATCTCTTTTTCTATTTTTCATGATCTAATCCCCTTCTCTTTTTGTATGATGTCTCTCTCTCTCTCTTTCTACATCATCAAGTCAACAAGTTTATATTCTAACTCAGGGCCGGTCCTAGCCATTTCGGGGCCCAATGCGAAACTGATTGCTCGGGGCCTAATCTGTGTGGGAATAAGGATAATTAGTGAAAATTAAGAATGTGTATTACTAAAAAATTGAGTTTGAATTGTATTAATTATTTACTTACTACGAAATTGCGATAAAATTAACTTTACTTTATGAACCTTGCAACCTATGACATATTTATATGCCAGTGACTATAAAAGTTCATAAAGCATTGGAACTTCCGATTAAGGTGAAAATTCGCCCGATTATTACATTTTATAACATGAAAGCTGATAATGCCTTTTTTCTTTATCTCGCGTAGGATTGATGTTTTCCGCAATGAATGACACACACAAATGACAACTTTGTCTATTTTTCAGGATATTTTTTTGAGTTTTCAGGAGATTTTAATAAATTCAGAAGATTTCCAGGATTTTTTCATATATATTTTGCAAATTAACAATTACACATAGACTTAGAGCGGGGCCTATGAAAGCGCGGGGCCCACTGCGACCGCATAGGCTGCAGTGGCTTAAGACCGTTCCTGTTCTAACTTAATGCATTATAAATAATAATAATAATAATGAATTGTGTTCCTCTTTAAAGAAATTTGAACCTGGTATAAGTAGAGAATAAATACCTGTTCGTTGCCAGGATAGTTATGTGAAATATTTAAGTAATGATTATAGTTTGGGAACTTTAAATAATAAAATTTATTAAAAATAAATATTTCACGTTTCAAGTTTAATAAATTAAAAAAAAAGTTATTTCATAAAATGTGAGACTAATACATACATACACCCAAACACGCAGTTAGTATAAAAAGATTGTTTTATAGGCCTAATAATTCAGTGGGATTATTATTCTAGTAATTTTAATCTTTCTAAACCATACGGAAGCAGGGAAAAAATGACAGATGTTTAAGTTTTGTACAATCTGCTATTAAAATAAATTTTTAATTAGTTGGAGAAACGGAAATCTATCTGCGTATTGCTTTAAAATAGGTAAAATTAATTTTAATTTAGTTTTTTTTTTGTTTTTCTCTAAAAACAAATCAGTATCAGACTTAAACAAAAGAATTTTACCAAATTCTTTACGACAGTGCGTCCCAAATATTTCCATAACGGAACACTTTGAACAATCGGATTATTTAACAGAATAGTTAGCACATTCAACATCATCATCAAACTCCATTTGAGTGAGGGCTTGAGAGGTTCAAATCCTCTCTTGCAAAAGCCCTGGACAGAAACCCTGCAGTCTTGCATAGTGCATAAAGGTCACCATACAGGTCGAGATTTTAGGGCTTCCATGACCTGTCTAGGTGGAGATCAGCAAGTCTGGGGCAGTCAAACAGAATATGAGGCACGGTTTCCTCTTCTTACCCGCAGCGAGGGCACCGTGAATCATAATTTGCCCACATTAACTTTGTGAAGCTTCAGCTTGATACGAATTTGGGAGAAATAAGACAGACACAGACAAACAGACAGACAAACAGACAGACAAACAGAGTTGAAATAAGATTTATAAAGAAATACGAAAAGAGTTCCACAAAACACTGTGCGAAGAGTTCCGTTTAAGAGAAACACTGATCAAAGAAATTAACTCTATTCGCTCTGAGGCTGCATGTGGCCTACTCTAAACAATTACTTGTATTTATATTTTCTAATGTGCTTACTGTTCAGTGGCGTAGCTTTGGTGGGGGGGGGGGGCGGGCGAGTATTGGAAAATCCCCGTGGGCCCCCACTTAAGGGGGGCCCCGAATTAGTGTGTTTTACATTGAAATTTTTGTATTAAGCAACTGCGGTCAAGCCACCCCGGGGCCCCAAACGATGGAAAATTCCTAGCTACGCCCCTGTTGCTGTTGTTATTAAATAAAATTGTGTCTATTGTTTTCCTGTTGTTTTATATATAGTCCGTCCATCGCAGTTCGATGATGACCACTATTTGTCATCCAGGGAGCTCAAGGCTATGCCCTGGGGTTTTGTGCCTCCTCATGTGGCTGGTGAGACCTGTGTACGTCCGGAATATTCGGCTGCACACTGGACAGCAGTGCAGTACTTAGGCCACTGCAGCCTATGCGGTCGCATTGAGCCCTGCACATCCATAATACCCGCGCTCATTATAGGTGTAAATTATGAAATTAAAACATTATAAAACATTATAATTATAATTTATATATATACAACAGGGTTTCCGAGGCTTCCTGAGTTTCCAGACACTCCTGGAAATCTCATGAAATTAAAACTCTGAAAACTCATAAAAATCTCCTAAATAATTGACTTAATTGTCATTTTAGGGTGTTAATCATAAGCGTGATAAAAAAAGGGCAAAGTCTTAATTTTAACATTATGCTTATCCCTACACAGGCTGTTTTGCATAGTGCACCGCAATTGTTATGGCCGGCACTGCTGGGCAGCATATGGAGCTAGTGTAATGGATCTCATTCACCAAACGTAAACGAACAACAATTTCTCTATATGTATTATACACATTACGCAATACGTAAGGCTGTCACCTACTAAGTATTTTCCATTATTTTATCAATATTATGACGTGGCTAAATGTGTTTACTTACGATTGGTGAATGAGGTTCATTGGCCTTTTTCTCTCTGGCGTTTTTCTACTGCCTGCGCTATTTTCTTTTCCTCTGCAATTTGTGAGCAGGTTTTCATAGCGGGTTGTGCTCTGTCATGTGCTTCCGTCTCCCAGGTCAATGCTCAAGGTTTTCAGAGAAGCTTTGAGGGTGTCTCTGAAGCGCTTTCTTTGACCACCACCCCTTAATTGGCCATACAGAAGTCGCTTAGGGATGCGGCGGTCTTCCATTCTGCAGACGTGGCCAACCCTTCGCAGCTGGGACTGCATCAGGATTGTATGGAGGCTATGCAGGCCCGCTCTTCGAAGTACTCTAGTATCTGATATTTTTCCATACATTTAACATTTAGTATTCTGAGACATGTCATGTGGAAATTAAGTAGTTTTCAAAAAGCTTTATCAACTCTGTCTGTCTGTATGTCTGTCTGGTAAAATGTTTGTACTCATTATTTCTCTCACACCCATCCTCGGATGTAATTAAAACTGTTTCACAACTTTTTATTGGCATAGACAAGACATGAATCAATAAAACTAAATATGCTAATTTAGTCAATTAGTTATTGGTAATTATCTTTTTTTTTTTTTGTATTCACAGATACCATTAAATATGTAGGGTTTTGATGCTGTTAAAAATTCAAACCATTATCTTTTCTACATATCAAAACATGCATCGATTAAAATACTACAAATTAGTCAATTATGTATTGGCATTTAATTACTTTGTTCGATAGCGAATAAGGGATATAATTTCAATTTTATTGAGAGGTATAGCTGCTAGTTGGTAGTTCTTTACTTAGATAAACTTTGTTTGTCTGTTTGTTTGTTGTTGTCTTTTTAAAAAGATGTTTGTACTTTGTTTATTATGGCTATTCACTTGACTCTTGGGATATATTCGCTATGGGTTTAAAAAAAACCTACCAGATATTAAAACTGTCTTGCAAGTATCGATTAGTATTATGCTATTAAGCAGAGTTGTGTTGCTCAAAATATAATAGACTTTATAATTAGCCTTCAAATGTAATATCAGACTCGCTGGCCTCGTTTGCATGTGAATCTTTTTTGAAAGGGCGGAGTAATTTATGTGCAGCTGTCTCACCGTTTCCGGTCCTATAGCAGACGATATTGATTAATAAGTGTAAGTTTGTGTTGCATTAGGATGACGTCAGCCAGTTGTCTGTGACATTCTGTTTATTTAAAACAAGCAAAATATTTTTTTAAAGGGTAAGTACTCCATCCCTGAAACTATATATACAAATAATGTACATGCTATTTCCCTTACTCGATATCAAACAAAATAATTAAATACCAATAATTAATTGCCTAATTGAGTTTTTATGTTTATTGTTTCATGTTTTGTTAAGTAAAATAAATAATTGTTTAAGTATCCCAACAGCAACATATGCATGCGAGACATGGAAGTCATCCGCCGAAATTGAGAAAAGACTAAATGTGGCTCTACGAAAATGGCCAAAGGGGAAACTCATAAATACATACATCGTTATATAGATCGGGCCTCAAACAAGGAAATCCTATGCCAAGATTGTGACAAAACGTCGCATGAGATTTGCGGGACAAGTTCTCCTACAAAAAGAACTAGGCATACCAAGAGTTTAAATTACAAGGAAAACGCAAACAGGGACGTCCTCATATTACTTGGCGTCACAACTTCATGGAAGACCTCAGTGCAGACAGTGCAGTGGACACAAGGTGGACACAAGGTGGGAAGAGGCTTTAAACATTGGCAGTGACAGATCTCTGTGGAGACAGCTTTCCTCCGGAGGATCTAAGTCTAATAAGTATGGTCGAGAAAGTACTGCAATCATAACTGTACTATTCAGTCCCATTTAGTGTGTATCATAGAGTCTGTAGAAAAGATACCAACAACAGAGCTAGACAGGCCTTAGAGTGGAACCTCTAGGGAACAAGACTAAGAGGAAGACCAAAAAGAACGTGGAGATGCAGTATACTGGAGGAAGCCGAGAGGACAGGAAAGAGCTGGGAAGCCATTAAAAATCTAGCAAGACCGTGGAGAGTGGCGCGTTTTTACTGAGGCCCTATGTTCCATAAAAGACTCAAGGGAACGAAATGAGGATAGAGTCTGTAGAACGTAGAGTGTACTGCTCACTTTGTATTGAAAAGTTCATTGAAAAATCAACACTCCGTGAAAGAAATTACTCATCCGTGAAATGAGATGCCTGGGAAAATACACAGACGACAATCAACAAGGTCTTATTAGGAAAGAGGATAGCAGAAGACTGCTGGCGTAATACCAATCAGCAATCTACATACTTCTGATTAACCTACGCTGAGAGTATGCAATCAGAATACCCAGGATGCACCAGAATGCACTTGAATACCCAGAATGCAGGGATTGATGGAGTTGAAATATTGTATAAATAAGATAGTTTGACATCTAGCACCTAGCATCATGTCGTCTGGAACATTTTCCAGCAAACCTGACATAAGCAGAAGTGGAAGAATAAAATGGTGGCCATCAACAATTGTTAGGCAGATAACAAATTACGTCTAATTTACATAAATGATTTACCAAATTGCATTAGCTCAAGAACAAGCGTCAGATTATTTACAGATGATTACATAATATATAGAACAAAATAAAAACGCAAAATGCAGGATTTTACAAAGAATAATAGATGTATTACAGAAATGGGAATCAAATGGACGCATGTCTTTCCACCCATAAAAGTGTCAGTTATTAAGTGGAACAAATACGAAAACAAATAAACTCCATTTATCTATGTCGGAGAAAATCAGTTATACAGGCTTAAAAATCAAAATACCTAGGTGCTATAATAAATGAAAAGCTACCATGGAATATTTTAAATGTACTTTGTTATAATATTTTATAAAAAAAATTAAGGCCCGTTAAATAATATTTGTAACCAATTGTTTGTGTTTAGCCTCTAGCTTTCTTTATGCGCTATGATCCTATCTGTACCAGTTTTGAAAGGGGGAGGAAATAAAATGATATCCTAGGAATGTTTACATGATCGTTTTTAAATGCGTAAAAAAAATGTCTCAAGACTCCTCAGGGGGGACTAATTTTACTTATACTACCACATCTGTCAAGTACGATTACTTTCTTTTGTTTAAAATATCAAAAAAAGAAATTAATTACCAAATGTTAATTAATTAATTGGTAAATTTTTAAATTGATTCTAGTGTTGTCCGGTACAAGAGATAGTTCTGCGACATTTCGGCTTATTCCTATATATCCTATATTGGGTCTGGAAGGAATAACCTGTACAAACCTTTGTACAGACAGAGTTTGTTGAAATTAGCATTTTATATTTTTATGCATATGTACAGACAATATGCATGCTTACTATAGGTCATCGAGGAATACCTGTGCAGTTATTTGCAGTTCTACATTTATGAATACTTTAATATTGTTCTAAAAGTGGTAAACAGATCCTTGTTTGTAGACACAGTCTGCATATTGAATTTCAATAACAAAAGCGTTACTTTCTAAAGAGCTAAAGATAGACATTGCACCCGATTCCAGTACGATACAGGGGATAGTAAAATCGAAATTTCAACAGAGTTTTGATTTTTTTTAAAATCTGAGCGTGATGGACGGTCGCGTTATGTGAACTATTTCATAGTGTACTATTCGAGAGTAGGATATTATGCTTACGGGGCAGCTAAAATCACGTACTAAAACTAGTGCTACAAAAACTTATATTGTTTGCATATTTTAATTTCTTTATTGAATCGAATGTCGAATATCGACTAGCAATAATCAATTAGCTTAGATTAATCAGCTAAAAACAAAATGAAAGGGGTGTAATCAAGTATAAGGGAAAAAAATACTAATTACATTTTTCTTTTGCTTCATTTAAGATGGAGCCTTGATTATCACCCTTGAATCCCGATTCTATTTTTGATTTGTTTGCAGACGACTAAGAACTAGTGAAAGAAAAGTAAGTCTAGGAGAGAGGCTGTGATGGAAGGTTTGGAGAGGGAACGTGTGTGTGTTTGTGTGTGTGTGGAGAGAGAGGGGAGGCAAGGGGGGGACGAGGGAGGTTGAAGTACCACTAAGAGGAACGATCAACAAGAGGAAATCCTAGCCCCTTCATTCAGACGGACTTCTTGAAATGATGCATGGTATATCCCCTGGAGGCGAAGGGGTGCCTCGTCTTTGGAGAGTAACGGGGAGTCTTGTGTGAGAGAGGGAGGTGGGGCGCCCGACTTGTTACATTACTAAAAGAAATCCTTGGAAACAAAAAGGGGATTCCAATTGAAGGATTGAAAGAAGATAACGATACCCTACGATTGGGGAGTGGGGTGAGTAGTTCTCGGCGCCCCTCGGGTTAAACGGGGACACCGGAAGATGAGCTGCGAGCCATCAGTTTGTTCTTATTAGTATTCATTGACCAAAAAAAGCCTCCCGCCTCCTACTACCTCGCCACTCGCAACCCACTTTCATGATTCTTTCCATTTTGTCCAAATAAAAGAGAGAGGTGGGGATAAA